>JADRCH010000079.1:6255070-6328002 GCA_019843965.1 Rhynchomys soricoides | reverse complement strand
TGCTGCTGCTGCTGCTGCTGCTGCTGCTGCTGCTGCTGCTGCTGCTGCTGTTTTGGTTTTGGTTTAAGATAAGGTCTTACTATGTAGACCAATCTAACATTGAACTCCACCTGCCACTGTCTCCAGAGTGCTTGGATTAAAGACATGCACCACCAAGTCTAACTAGATGTGATAAGTTTTAATTGCATGTCTTTCACTTCATGAAGCAGATATACTCCAAGGTATTCTACCTGTCTGGCATAACTACAGCTCACAGAACATTTCCATGGGCTCTTTCTTCGCATGTTTGTTATTGGTGTACTGAAGACTACTGATTTTTCTTTGTGTCCTGCTATCTTGCTGGCATTGTTCATCAGATCTAAGAATTTTCAGGTGGAGTCTTTTGCTCTCTTATGTAGAAGCTAATCTCTTGTAAGTAATGACACTTTGACTTCTTCCTTTCATACTTGCATCATTTTTATTTCCTTCTCTTCTGTCCTTACCCTTGCTAAGAGTTCGAGTACTGTGTTGCATAAAGAACAAAAACCCCACCCTAGTCTCGTTCAATTTTCCTTTGATTTCAGGCTGGATATGGAGAGCTCATCAGTAAACCCTTCCCATACTCCATGCTGATTTTGGAGTAGAGGAAAGGAGGGTTCCAATTCAGTGCTTGTTAAGAGAGAAAGCATGGCAGGGGTCCAAACAGCTGGATCTTCATGTGCATGACTTCATGTGCAAGCTGTGCTACCTGAGCTATGCCTCAGTGTGTGAGGACTGCTCGGTGCACACCCCCATTCCTCTAGTCCAAAACCAACACTGAATATGTGAAGACTGAAAATTTGAACAAGAAAACACAAACATGTGGCTGAATAAGATGACAAGGACAATGAGCATTTGGAACCTGAATTCTGTAGAGATAGAAATGCTGAGGAAAACTCAACCAGAAATGAAGATGGAATTTAAAAAGTCAATAACCCAGCTAAAACCTCAGGGTGAAAGTCTTAAAGTAGAGTGTATCAAATAGAAGAAACAACATCAAGTCTTGGAAATAAATAGAATAGAGAAATTTGACCAATAAGCAAAAAATATGAAAAATTTAAGCACAGGAAAGGAATATGTAGAAATTGTGACAAACCATAGAAAGTCCAAACCTACAAATTACGGAGAAGACAAAATGAAGGAGAAGAATCTCAGGTTCTTACAGAAATCCACAGCTAGTCAAAGCACAAAGAGCAACCAGCTGTGGGTGCCAGCCCCAAGTGATAAATCTACACCACACTCCCTACACCTAAGGCTCAGGGAACTTCACAGAACAGGGCACGCAATGATTGTAAGATTATGTTTCCTATATATGACAGGAAAACTGAACCCATAAAATCTCAACAAAGTGGTTGCCTAAACTAGACCAGAACAATGATAACACCAGTGGGCATGCGGATGCAGATGGGAGAACTCCCACGAGGCCCCACTCTGCCTAGATGAAGAGCTACAGGCAGGAAACAAATCCTAAGAGAAGTACCACTCCTCCCTTCAGATGAGCCTTCTAATTTTCAGTATCAAGTGGTCAGCCCACAAAATATAACATATGATCCACATTAAAAGGAATCAGCAGATTGTATTTATAGGCTTATTTTAATATATGTAACAATAAAAAATAATTTGTGAGGTAGTTGGAGGAAGGGTTAGAAAAAGAAGAATGAGGGAAATGATTCAAAGACAGTACTCAAATATGAAGTTCACAAAAAAATATACTTTTAAAAAGAAAATTGTAAGGTCCTCGTGATGAAATGTCCCTCTAAAAAGGCATGAAGTCGCTGTCTTCATGTCTCCTGAACGGTCTAGTCTGAAGTGTATCTGTCAAAGAGCAGAACACTTAGCTATCTGCTTGCTAGCTGCACTGACTGAACTGAATAACCTGCTCCACCTCTCTGTCCTAAGGCAGCCTCAGCCTTTGATGGGGAGCCACACTTCTCAGAGGTAATAAAAGGATGGATCCTGTGTTCTCAACCAAACTGCTAGTTTGTGCCTTCAATTAGGGAACCAAGACTGTTGATACTCAGAATTATTTAAAAGGTGTATCTTCCTGCCTGTCATATTGTTGGTTTTATAAGATTTTGTGCACTGCCTTTTCTCATTAGCTTAACTACTTACTCTAGCGTGCTTTAGTATTCCTCCAACTTCTGAGTGTGTTTATCTTTTCAGTCAAAAGGAATGCTTCTAGTATTTTAGATATTTGAAGATACAGCTTAGAAGTCGTGAATTCATAGTCTGTTATTATCAGGAAAAATTAGTTCAAGGATAACAGACAGGGGTTTTTTGGAGGTAGTCTCGATTATGAGCTTCTTTAAGGATTTGGAATATATCATTCAAGACCTTATGCATTTAAGAGTTTCTGCTGTTACTTACTGTTGGGCCTGTCATTTCGTGTGAAGGCTTTGCCTGAAACTCCCCCTGAACTTTCTTCATCCTGTGGATTTCAGTTTTAACTATACTGCAGTGTGGAGAGGTTGTTTACTGGCCTTGTCTGTCTGTTGTTTTTAAAATATCCTGCAATGATTTATGTTTTGTCTCTCTTTAGCATTAAATATTTCATTTTCTATGTCCATAACTCCTAGATTTGTTCTTTCCATAAGTAACACGTATCAAGCGGGGCCAGTTCACACTTTATTAATTTATCTTTTATCATTATCTGTATGATACAGTTCCTCTACTTTGTCTTAAAGTCTTGACGTTCTGTGCTCACTGTGATCCATTCTCTTGTTGGGGTTTTCCATGACTTATTGGCGTTTTTCATTTCCGGTTTTCAGTTAGGTTTTTCTCCCATGCCTCTGTTGATTTGCTTTTCTCAGATCCTACACTGGCTTCCTTGTTACATAAACTGCTCTGCTGTCATTTAGCATTTGGTTTTTCTGTGTGTGTCTGTGTGTGTCTGTGTGTGTCTGTGTGTTATCCCATGTTGCATGTACTCTCCTTGACTTCTTCTGAATTCTTTGCCTGAGATTTCATCTTGACATTGCCATTAGAAGACATTACTGTGGGATTAATAACTTTTAGAGGAGCAGTACTGCCTTGAGTTTTCATATCTTGTGTCATTTGCACTGGGACTTGTTTCCTTGGGGTTATGCCACTGGCCAAATTGTTTTTAATCACGCTTATACAATGAAATGTCTGCAATGTTCAAGAGAATCAAGATTGTAGTGGCATTGAGTTTTCATTTTTTCCTGCTACACTATTTGGGATGCCAGCATTATTGTGAGAGACTACTGTTTTAAAAACAATTATTCTCAATGGATAGACCATTATGAAAACACAGTAGTAGTCAAAAACAATCACACTTAAAAGCTAATCATTTATGAAGCAAAGGAACGTTGAGAAGACCGACACATGCAAAGACAGGTTAGTTACTATGAATGAGTGGGAAGCAAGAAGGGCAAGAAAACCAGCGTAAGGCTAGGGATTCGCACTGTGTGGATGGAGAAGGTACATCCATCTGCAACTATACCACCCCGATCTCGCTCAGCTCAGCTCAGAAACCACATATGCTCAGACCTCAGCGGTCTATAGAAGAGAGAAAAACACAGGAGGGGACAAAGGGGGAGGTAGTGACAGGGCGTGATGGCCAGGAGGCGGTTCAAACTAAAGGGGAAGTAAAAGAACAAGTTAGAAAATGCAATCCAAAAATAATTGGAGGGATAGCAAAATGCTGGGAAACAAAGGAGGGGACTCAAAGGGCTACATGGGGATGGAGACAGGGGTGGGTGGGCAAGAGGATGGCATGTTAGGTGTGGCAACCAAAGCTAAGGTCATCGTAGAGAAGCCTACCAAGAATAAGGTACTTTCCAAATACAACCTTTACAAGGCATTCACAAGGTCCACCTCACATGGCTGAACAATAGTGCTCCAGGACACATGGGTTATTAAATAAAAGCTACAGGGCCAGAAATAGAGTATTTCTTGCTAGTTATAGGCCAGGGAATCCCCCAAGCCTCCAGAACAGCACTGTTTATGGCCATTGTCCTTGGCTACCCAACATCACCACACAGAAAGGCTCTACTCTTAAAAACACCATACACATTGCCTGCAGGACCTAGAGAAGTCAGGCTCAAACAGACCGGGAAACACCTCCCTGTTGGCTAGCTTTCATGATTCTGGAATATGCTGTGCAGCCATCCTTCTGGGAGAGAAAAACATCAATGGTGTTATCAAGTACTGGGCATGCATGATGCAACTCTGACCTTCCAGGTATGAGGGGCTCACTAATCTAATACTGACACTACTGTTATGGGATAACTAAGTGCTTTTGGTTGGACCTGAGGCCTACTCCACAGGAGGGAATTTCATGGCTGATACTATAATCCTGATCAAAAACAGCTTACGGCTATAAAGGTTATAGGTCAACAGTAGAGCCTGCTATTTCTATTCTGCTAGATAGTCATGCTGTCAAACTGTCTTCTAAATATTTATATTCACAGACGAGGGCTGTTCTTAACCTTGTCTACAGAGCTTCTGTTTGCAGTGGGCTGAAGTTAATGATCAAAGTATTGAGCATAAGAAACTGAGTGTTCAACCCTAACCGGGACAGCTGTATACACACACACACACACACACACACACACACACACACACACGCCAAAACTCAGGAAACACTGTGGAAAAGGAGGCAGAAGGAGCATAAGAGCCAGAGGATGGGTAGAAATGCTACGGTCTGGGTGTGACATGGCTATCGCTCTCATGAATTCACAGAAGCTGTGGATACCCCAGGCCCCACCCCTTACTGACATGCTATTGGCAATAGACAGTTGCTGGGGGATGGAAAATCACCCTTTTTTGAGGATGTGACCACTGACTAGTCGGTTTCCCACGCTCCTGTGGACTGCCTCATGCACATGCACAAATGGGCAGCTCAACTTAGTGAGCTGGCCAAAGCAAAAAATAAAAATAAAAAAACAAAAATGAAGTTAGAGGTGGGGCTCTAGAGGGAGGAGAGTGGATCACATATTGTCTTTCATTGGATGCATATATAAAACTCTCCGAAAACAGATTTTTAAATTCAGTAAGTTAACATAACAATAAGACTGCCCCGAATCCCAACATCCTGCAGACTATACAAATCCTGCCAGCCTGTGTTGAGATGGCTAAAGGAAAATGACAAAGAAAAAAGAGAACACAGGAAAAAAGAAGAAGAGAGGAGCTAGACAGCAGACTCGGACAGAGCAGGATGGAGCGAGCCTGATAAACCGGATGTTAACTAAAGGAGAAAAGTGAAAAGAGGCCGAGTAATGGGATAGAGTTCTAAGACAATCCAGCTCCCAGGAGAATCCCCATCTTAAGTCTTCCGGAATTCCTTTCTGGGGCTCACTGATATCTGTCACATACCTGGGCATTCCTTTTTGAGGTCAGGTTACAGGTACTGGCAATATCCTTAGGTGATCCTTCCTGAATGCTGGCCCTGACCTCAGAAAAGTCCTCTGTGAGTTGCCACACAAAAGCTGGTCCTGTCTTCATAGGTCAGGTTGTGAATGTCGGCCACAGGCCAGTGTGGTCCTTCCCAATGACCGTCTACGTTGCTTCTTAGTCTCTAGTACTAAGCAGGTTTTCACCTCATTTAATACTGTGTGGTTCTTATTCTCAGCTTTTCCTATCATAAAAGATCAGAGATTGACTCTGAAGACAATCATGCTAAGTGAAAGAAACATCTTTCAGAAAATTCAAAAAAGCATCTAAACTGGCAAGGTTCACAGAAACACAAAGTAGATGGTGCTCACCAGAGATAGTATAGCATTCAGTTGTGGGAGCTGAATGAGTTCCAGAGGTCTACTAAACATTCTGCTCGGGGCTCACAACACCTGGAATTGCATACAGTGGGTAGATCTCATGTACTTATTTCTACACAAAAAAGACACCAGAGAAAAGTACAGACATGCCCCTCCTATTGTCTATATGCCTCTTCCTTAGTGCAGTCTGAACAACGACAGTGGCAGTCAAAGAAGTCACCACGTCTGAATGACGTTCCTAGCCTTAAGTTCCGTCCTAGGGCATAAATGAAGCATGTGCAAACACCTTATTTAATGCCCTTTATCATTATTTCTTTTACACCAAGAGCAGGAAATGTGGGCACAAAGCTCTTCGTCAACCAGACCAGTTACTTTTGGATCCTTAATGTCAAGTTCACATATTTCACATTAACTCTCTGGCAGTTGTTTAAACCACATCGTGTGCCTTAAATTCTTGTGAGTTCTTCCATTCCCTAAATCTTAAACTTAGAGCTATATGACATGATTCCTCTCCTCCTTATTCCCTAGCTGATCATTGATCGAGCCAAAGTTTTCCCCTTGAGTTAACTCAATCAATAATCCAAAAAACCAAAAGCTTTTTGAATTCTTCAGTTTACAATGCAAACCATTAAATGGTCCAAGATGGCCATCAGGAGTCACAAAAAACATAAAAGAAGTCAGTATATTACCCATCTCTTACAGAACAAAAATAGCTATTAAAAAGTCGTACAGGTAAGGTTATCAAACTAACCTTTTTCACTCTGGAGGAGTCTGTAGAAGTAAATACCTCTGAGATCCTTGTCCTTAAACCTACTCCCAGGCTTACTGCACTCGTGAATTCTACAGCGCCACCCTTGCCTGAAGAGTTACACCCTCCTCCTACCTGCAGTAGAGTATCCAGGGCAGTTAAACTGGAAACATTTGGCCGTAAAGCCGTGGTCTTCCTCCCAGATGCCTCTGTCCTACACTTGAATGCTAACTCTCCACTAGTTTGAATTTCAAAATTCACAAGCTTGATTTTCTTTGTGTGCAAGTATATCAAAAACTAAATAAAGCTACATGAATCCCTGTGTCTATGTTTTGTAAAAAATGACTGTTAGAATTTATTGTTACTCAATCTAGGCAAGCAGGTTTAGGATAAAGTTATGTTTTATTATTCAGTACAAATCAAAACAAAATATAATCAGGGATAATACATAAAAGGATAAACATCAGATTGTATAATATTTGGATAATTAAGTTTTTAAAAAGAAAACAATTCACATTTTAAATAAAATATTCACTAGTACAAGCAGTTAAAGAAGTCAACATATTCTATAAGAACCTAGAAGCTGGTTTTTAGAAATAGGTCTATCTAAAAAGGGCCAAAATTAGTGTTCTCCTTGAAATATTCAGATTAAACATCCTAACATTATACTTTTCAAGACTTAAAATGTCTGGCATATGTAAAATCTATTAAAATGCACATAATTTATATGAATCAACATGAAAATATACCTAATAAACCTAGCTATTCATCTGGCTCTGTTAGTTCTTCCTTAATATACAAATGTGTTTCTTTTCTCCAAAATACAGCAGCTGGGAATGAAAGGAGGGTTTCAAGCGATCATTTTTACATCACATCCCATCATCTTTTCACTAGCTTCTCTGAGCTTTTCTTTGAGTGAGCCCCTTTCTTTAAAGGGAGGTTTCTTTGGAGATCAATCCATATTTCCATAATCCACACTGCAGTTTCCTCCTCTTCTCCCCAGGGAGGACTAGCCCCCATCTCCCCAACTATGGCTTACAACTGCCATTAAGCCCTGCAACAATAACAACATAACAAAAGAGCTGGTGGGCATGAGGCTAGCTAGTACCATATGTTGACCAAATTCAGTACTTTTAGCTGATATAGAATATTTTTAAATCTAAAATTTTTACTAGTAAAGTATCTTCATATCACTTGTGCTCCCAGACTGCATTTCAGGCAGAAACTTTAAATACCAATGAGCATCCTTATTCTTTTCAAAAGTGTATTTGCTAAGGACGTACTGAGAAAGGGGCAAACAATCATCAAATACAGAAAGTGAAATCAGTTCGTGGGTACTCAACTCTTCCCCAATTCAACTTAAACCTAAAGCCTTTCTTCAGACTCATTTTTAAAGCAGCATGCAGATATGAGCAAGACTGACTACAAAGCAGCACAGGCCATGTGAAGTAAGGAGTTTGTGTCAATGTGAAGAGTCATTATTCCCATCCAGTAACATCTAGGTAGCTTCTATGTTTGTCCCCATCTTTTCATGTTCAACCATCTTCACCTTCTTTTTTTAAGTGAAAACGTAGATGTAGAGTTCTGAAGGAACTGACCAAACAAACCCTCCACCTAAGACTGCACACTGCTCAATCTGTGTGGGAGGATTACATCACTCTGGAAAAGTATTCGCCCACTCTGCATCTCTCATACTGCAGAACTAAAACCCAATTTTACTTCTGCTGACAAAAGTATTTCTGTAAGAAACTTGTATTTATGTCTACTTGCATCACACATGACTTTATTTCCATAGGCTGCAGGGCACAGTGAGGTTTTCCTATCTGGACTAAATAATTTGTAGAGTTAGATTATAATAATTTCACTGATGTAAAAATAAATATAAAGATCCTACCTCTAGATGCTCACTAAAGTGAAACTTTTCACCCTTCAGCAGAGCAGTTGTGTCATTGCTGCAGGGCTTCCTATATGTCATCTCAATGCTTCTTAACTACTTTTTTACTGTGAGTTTGTGAAAGCACAATTTGTGCTAGCAAATATCTAATCCATAAAACCAAATATAGAAAATATCATTGCCTTTCCAAATTAGCTTCCTACAGCTGTCAATGAAAATTTTAATTTCAACAATCCAAAATAAAACATATATACAGTAAAATAAGAGTGTGGTCATGTTTTATATTAAAGTCTCTAACATTTTACTAGCGGAGGAAATAAATCTTAGAAGAGTTGACAGTCTTGTTCTCGGCTTGAGACACAGGAACATAGCAAGAACATAACGCTGCATATTCCTACCAGAAGCATACTGACAAGACAGAATTGGCATTTTAAGGTTACTAAAATAGTTTCAAAATGTTTGGAATATAAAACAAAATAAGCATCTAAATACAATTAAAATTTTTTTATATTTACTCATTGTCATTAAAATCCTAATATCCTTTTAAATATTAACCAATTTGTCATATGTATACACAAAAACATATGCATGTGTATGCATATACATTCTCACAAGAGTAGTGAAATAAACTTTCCTTTCATATCAAAAATTGGTTTATTTTAAAACACCCAGTTTTAAAAATTAATTTAACAGTCCATAACTGTTTCTGACTATTTTCTAATACTAGAATCAATAAATTATTTCTGAATAATTTAGATCTTCATAAATAAAAATCTTCACACTAAATAAAATTACAAGATATCAATGCTGCTCAGTTTAAATCATGAAAATCTTTGCATTATCCAAATCCCTTTTAAATCAAACAGGGAGAGGAAAATGAATGAATAAATACAACTATAAATGGTCACATGTTTAAGAAGCATTCCTTCTAAACCACATAGTACGACAGCTACCCTTGGCTGGACATAAGACTGTGAAGTACCAGAGTCTGACTGTCAGGCAGCTGCCAGCAGCCTCCACATAAGAAAACCCCAAAAGGATACAGCCAAAATGCGTACGTGAAAGTATTTCTTCTCCTATGGTACACCTAACCTCATTTAAACTTTCCAGATACTTCCTACAGGATTTGCTAATGAAGGGCATGTTACTAACTTGCTGACACTGTAACAGTGACTGGTGTGTGCCATTTCCAGCAGCCTTTCTAAGAGCAACAGTATTGTACGGAACGAAAGCAGGAAGAGGAGCCTGGTCGGGAACTTGTCCAGAGGCAGTGATGAGCACTCTAACCTTCAAGCTGCAAGCTCCTCCTCAAGCTCCATGGCTCATTCATACGGTAACGAAACACCACCATAGTTAAATAGTCCCTGACAGCTTTCTAACTGGAAGCTCAGCTACTGAACTAGCCTTCCTGTGGTCAAGATAACTTATCATGAGTTTACTCAACTTTCTTTAATCTGTCACTCACTCAGCAACTCAAACATTTATTCACACTTTATTATGTGCCAGCTATCGTGGCGTGTGAAAGCCAGGGGAAAAAAATGAGAGACAGTGAGGTGGGAAACAGGTAAGACTTTGAGGTATATAACAGAAGCTACGAGATCATACACAGGTTGCTGTAGAAGCTCAAGGAAGCCTTAGAAGAATTAACTTCCAAACTGGGGTTTAAGATTAAGGAGAAATCTCAGCAATATGGTAGCCCAAACAAGACCTGGTCCAGGAAAATGAAGTCAGCATGCCAGTGTGGGTGACTGAACTCTCCTAAAGCCCACCACTAGATTAAGAGCTACTGGCAATTAATGACCTCTAAGAGAGAATCAACCTTCCCCAGGGATGAGCCCCTAGATCTGTTATCCACTCCCATGTGGTCAGCCCTAAAAACATACATTTGAGCAACACTAACTTGACTCAGTAGGTTTATATTTATATACTTATATGTATGTCTACATTAACAGTAGTAATTAAAGACAACAGAAATAACATAGGAAAGCAGAGGAGTCTTTGGCGGTAAGGTCAGGGAATGGTGGATGAGGGGAGCAGGCTATGACAATAGGGGATGGAAGATGGTCAAAGTGTGTTTACATATGTTTGAAAGGTCATAATGAAACCTAGTGTTCTACACAATGAATAAACGCTAATAAAAGTTTTAAAGACCATGAAGATACTCTGTGTGGTGATGCACAGCTTTGGTGCCAGCACTCTAGAGACAGGCAAAGCGGGATCTGTGTGAACTCAAGGCCAGCCTGGTCTACAAAGTTAACACCCAATTTGATCACTTCTAAAAACTCTTCCATATATTCTGTCTCAAAGTTGATCAGGAAAAAATAATTGCAGCTATTCATATACAGTACCAGTAGTTCATAGTAATAATGTGATATTTCAACTTAAAATGTTTTTAAATTGTTTCCAACCTGGTCTCCAAAGTCCTCTGGGAATTTCCACAATACCACAGGATCTGCAAATAATTGACATATATTATTAAGAAAAATTGGAAGATGTTTAAGGCAACAATTTTGCTAATATTCTTATAATGATCAATTCTGATCTTTTTAACACAGTTGTAATTCATTTCTCTATTTTTATAAAATTAAATATTTTTATATTTGGGTTTAAACAATCTTATAAAGAGAATCAAATAAAATTTATAACTTAATCAAATTACTAAAAGTCATTCCTTTTAGTAAGCTATTTACTTGCATGACTCAGATTTTAAGATTCTGAATAATACATTTTCAATATAACTACTTATAAAAATACTAGATTGGATTGAAAATAAAAATATAAAAGTAGCATCATCATCATCATCAAACACAGCCTCAGAGACTAAACCAAAGCAAACTGTCCGAAAATTCCATTTTCCATCCCAATTAAGAATGTATGATCAGCTCTATACCAGCTTTAAACTCTCACATTTAAACTCTAAAGAAATATTTAAGTAATACATAAGCTACTAGACAGATTTAAGACAGCTTTTTAAAACTAAATTTGAGTTTGCAATACGTTTATATGTATATTAATTTCTAGACACGTATAACAAATCAACAGCTTTATGAATATTCATACAAGTTGTTTCAAATTTCTAAAGTCTCTGTTTTAAAGGTATCAAAGGATGGTATTGTTGGCTTTAATTGGTACTAATAAATATTTTGACCATGTTCTTAATTCTGCCCAAAAAGTAAAGCTGAACATTTCAGACGCGATTTTAAAGGGTCCCTGACATGGATTAACAGCATTTCTAGAAAAGGCGGCTGATAAGACTAGCATGCCAAGTGTTGCCTGTCAGACAAAATCTAACTCCACGCCAAGTGAAGGACTCGGTGGCCCAAAGGCTGTCTCTACTCTGTATCCAGTCACCGGACACCTACAGCTCTATTTCACAACTACCACCATTTTACAGTACATTTTTAAAAATTAAAATCAGGGTGCAGAATTTCTTAACCGTTAATTCTAAAATCCATTAAACAGCTAACAACACTTGAAGCATTCACTGTCTAATACAATACCACTTGTAAGTTCAATGGGGTTGTTTTTCTAAGATATTAACTTTCAAGCAAACAAACAAACCACACTTTCCACAAACATTTTAAATTAATAATGACTAAGGAATTAAATTTTTCCACATAGATCAATCTAAATTAGCTATATAAGACATATATAAAACAATATAGTAGAAATATATGAAAAAATTGCAAAGACAAATATCAATCAATCATTCATCTTCATCCACATAAAACAAATGTTTACATTTCTGAAGTTAATGTGAAAAACATCCAAGATCAACCGAAAACCCTCAGGCAGAATTATCCTGCAGATCCCGTAGATAATTACATTCCCAAATTGTATAGGCTTATGTAGCACTTTTACCCAAACTGAGGGCTGTTAAGATTTGAATGTCATAAAACAAAAGTATGCAGGAGAATGTTCATGAATCAAGTATGACAGTCAATCGATGGTAATAAAAACAGATCATCACACAAGAGCAAGCTAGTCACAAAGCACAGAGCAGAGCGGGCTTCAGAGCAGACCCTGCGTCCCCTTCCTCCACGGCTACTGTACAGGCAGTGCACTTTACTGCGGGTCGCACTAGAGTAGGTATGCTTCAGCTGCCTCGCTTTTCACACGTAGCCCTTGCTCATCACTCATTCTTTTCTATACTTCCACAGAAGTGAAAGAAATGGCTATATGAAAAGGTTTATTGGATTAAACATCTGGTGGAAAATACCCTGTGTATTTTCATTGAAATAATTTCATCCTTCAGCAGAATTAGGATCCTGTGCGTTCACATTAGAAACGGATTAATTTAGTTACTGCTTATGTGGTTATATTCCAACTACATATATGTAGCAACCTTTCAGAGTGCTGCAAAGAGACAAAAGTCCTGAGAAAAATAATCCAGTTTTGCTACTTCAGACAAAAGCATGAGTTTTCTCTTCCCTGAGGATTATTTCAGATCCTCAAGCTGATCTGTCAGGGCCAATTTTATGCCAATCTTAGGGGTGAGAACTGTTGCTGGGGCTGTGGAGTGGCGATGGGGGACGTTGCCCACAGCCACCGAGTCCAGGGAGACTCCACATCCTACCTAGAAGCACTGCTGCTGACAGGAAGAACATGGAATGCCATTCCCACAGAATTACAGCATAAGTACACAAATTTTGTTTAAATCAGTCGTCTGCTAAGATAGCAATGAAATACTGTTTGTGTATGAGCACGGTGTTTTTAAATTGTAATTTCTAAAATAGAAAATAAGACAAAATCTATGATTCAATGTTTCATATTTTCTAGCCCTTAATGAAAAAAATTAAAGTGCCTGAAGATACTAGTGTGGATTACACTAAACTACAAAAAAAAAAAAAAAAAGGCTAAAAAAGTTCCTAATTTCCATAAATGAAGAAAATCTGATTCTGAGGGATTCAAGATTAATTAAATTAGTAAATTTACAGTTTCTTTATAAATAAGGATTTAGAAAACCACAACTCAGACACTATATACTTCTGGAAAAAACAGAATATAGTATCTTTGCACTTTGGTTGAGGACTAATTTGTTTTTATTTTTATTTTATGTACACAAATGTTCTACCCGCATGTATTTATGTGCGCTACATATGTGCTTGGTGCCCAAGGAGGTCAGAAGAAAGCAATGAATTTCCTGAAACTGGAATGACTGGCTGCCGGGAGCCACCTGGTAAGTGCTGGGAACCAAACAGGGATCCCCTACCAGAGCAGCCAGGCTGTTCTTGACTGCTGAGCCATTGCTCAGGCTCTCTGATTGTAGCTTTTTCCATGCTTGATCCATTTATATTGTAGACTGAAATACACATACAAGGAGAGTGGAGTCAAACTTGAGAACTTCTTAGTGTCGTTACACAGCTAATCAGGACAGGAGCACTGTTGGCTGAGAGTACAGGAGAACTCAACCTCAAATTCTTCCCAATAATAAATATCTTTATGGCCCATCTAACTAAGATCTACCTATTTCATTCAAAACTAAACCGGATGCCTTCTGATTCTCCACAGCATTCACGGGCAAAATGTCAAAGACTGTCTAGGTTTTGGGCAAAGCATTCTTTTAAGCAAGATTATTATAGGACAATTCAACTCAACTTGAAGATTCCTTCACTTGATAAATTCAAAAAATGCTGCTAATGAACAAATGGCTTTTGAAAATAAATTATTTTTGAATAAAAATTATTAAAATAAAACGAGTAACTTTTTGAAAATTTATGTTTTACTTTTCACCTATGGAGATACCATAGTGAAGTTAAAACAGGATCCCATTTACTGAGAAGAGAAAGATTAAACAGAAAGCACATATAAGTAGGTCATGGTGGTACAGGTCTTTAACCCCAGCAGAGGTGGAGCTCTGTGAGTTCAAGACTAGCCTGGTCTACATAGTGAGTTCCCAGACAGACAGACTCTATCTCAAAACAAACAAAAACTCTCTCTCTCTCTCTTCTCTCTCTCTCTCTGTCTCTCTCTCTCTCTTCTCTCTCTCTCTCTCTCTGTCTCTCTCTCTGTCTCTCTCTCTGTCTCTCTCTGTCTCTCTCTCTCTCTCTCTCTCTCTCTCTCTCTCTCTGTGTGTGTGTGTGTGTGTGTGTGTGTGTTATGTACGACACAGCATTTGGGAGGCAGAGACAGATGGAGATCTGTAAGTTCTTGGCCAGCCAAGTCTAGGGTCTAGGATAGCCAAAACTACAAAGAGAGAGACTTGGGGGGGGGGGGGGGAGGAAGAGATGGGCAGAAGAAAGAGGGCAAAGGCAGGGAAGGAGGAAGGGAAAGAGGAAAGGGAGGGAGAGAGGGAGGGAGGGAAGGAGGGAGGGAGGGAAGGAGGGAGGGAGGGAAGGAGGGAGGGAGGGAGGGAGGGAGGGGAAAAGGACAAGGGACTAAAGTGACCCATGAGGAAATGTAACCTAATTTAGAGAGCCATTGGATGACATGATGAGTAGAGGCTTTGCTGGCTAGTTTATGTCAACATGCCACAGACTAGAGTCATTTGAGAGACAGGAACCTCAATTAAGAAAATGCCTGTAAAGATCAGGCTGTAGACAAGCCTGTAGACATTTTCTTAATTAGTGATTGGTCAGGGAGGGCCCAGCCCATTGTGGGTGGTGCCATCCCTGGATTAGTAGTACTGGGTTCTATTTTTAAAAAACAGACTGAGCAACCCAAGGGAAGCAAATCAGCAAGTAGCACTCTTCCATGGCCTCTACATCAGTTCCTGCCTCCAGGTTCCTGCCAGATTTCCTTTTATGATAAATCACAATGTGGAAATGTAAGCCAAATAATACTTTTCCTCCCCAACTTTCTTTGGGGAGGAAAGAATTTCATGGAATTTCATGGTGTTACATAGGAATATTACCTCTAACTAGGAAAGAGGTCCTGCAAACTGACATTATATTAGCTCCAATGAATCTAATCATCACCAATGGATAATTTGGGCAGCAGAGAATATTCTAGACTGGAGAAACTGTACGTATGATGACTCGAAGAATAAAAGAAAACCAAGTATCGTTTGTAAAAGTAAGCAAAATATACCATATCAAGACTATAATGAACATAGTGGAGCATGTGTCCTTGTTAAAAACGAGGACATCCTGAGTTTTGCTGGCAAATAGATGGAACTAGAAAATATCATCCAGACCCAAAAGGACATGCATGGTATATCCTCACTGATAAGTGGATATTAGCCAAAACGTTCAGAAGACCCATGATACAACTCACGGACCATAGGAAGCTTAACAAGAAGGAAAGCCCAAGTGTATAACTCAAACCCACTTAGAACGGGAAACAAAATTATCATGGGAGGAAGTGGGAGGGAAGAACCTGGGTGGAAGAGCAGTAGAAGAGGGAAAAGGGGGAACAGGATCAGGCACTGGGGGGAGGAGACAAGGGATAAACCCAGAGGGCCAGGAGAATGAATTGAAATATGCAGCAGTGTAGGTTGGGGGCAGGGGAAACCTCTAGAAAATCTCAGAGACCTAGGATGGGAGAGGCTCCCAGAACTCAATGGTAATGACATCTGCCAAAAATGCCCAACAGTGTGGAGATAGAACCTGAACAGACCACCTCCAGCAGATAGACATGGTCCCCAGCAGAGGCAGGGAGCCACCCACACATCTTCAAAATTTTTGACCCAGAATTGTTCCTGTGTAAAGGAAATACAGGGCCAAAAATGGAGCAGAGACCAAAAGAAAGGCCATGAAATGACTAACCCATCTTGGGATCTATCCCATGAGTGCACACCAAACCCCGGACACTATTACTGATGCCATGTTGTGCTTGCAGACAGGAGCCTGGCATGGCTGCCCTCTGAGAGGCTCTACCAACAGCTGACTGAGACAGATGCAGATACTTACAGCCAACCAATCGAAGTCAGGACCCCGATGGAAGAGCAGGAGAAGGACTGAAGGAGCTGAGGGGGATGAAAACCCCATAGGAACAACAGCGTGTTAACTAACCTGGACCCCTGGGAGCTCCCAGAGACTAAGCCACCAACCAAGGAGCATCATCCAAGGTGAGGGCATATGTGTAGAAGAGGACTGCCTTATCTGGCCTCAGTGGGAGAGGAAGAGCTTAATCTTATGGAAACTGGATCCCCCAGAGAAGAGAGATGCTGGCTGGATGGGGGAGCACCCTCTCAGAAAATGGGGAGGTCGGGGAGGGGAGGATGGATGAACTTGACGAGCTGGGATTAGGAAGGTGGCAACTTGTAAATAAATAAATGTAAATAAATAAATAAAAATTTTAAAAAGCATGTAATATAGCAGGGAGAGAGTATGAAGGGAGGGGCTGGACCGGCAAGAGAAGTAGCAGCAACCAAAGAAGAAAGAACATCTCGGGAGGGCAGAGCAGCTGCCATGCTTGGGCATAAGGGGCATGGCACACCCGTAAGAGATGAAAAAAGAAAACAAAATTCCTTGAACTCTTTATATATTTTTGATATTAGCCCTCTGTCACATGAAGAGTTAGTGAAGATCTTTTCCCAATCTGTAGGCTGCTGTTTTGTCCTATTGACAGTGTCCTTTGCCTTACTAAAGCCTTTCAGTTTCATGAAGTCCCATTTACTAATTCTTGACCTTAATGCCTAAGCCATGCCAGCCAGTGTCAATGCGTTCAAGGCTGTTTCCCACTTTCTCTTCCATTAGATTCAGTGTGTCTGGCTTTATGTTGGGGTCTGTCTTAGTCAGGGTTTCTATTCCAGCACAAACATCATGACCAAGAAGCAAGTAGGGGAGGAAAGGATTCATTGAGCTTACATTTCCATGTTGCTGTTCATCACGAAAAGAATTCAGGACTGGAACTCATGCAGGTCAAGGAGCAGGAGCTGATGCAGAGGCCATGGAGGAATGTTATTTACTGGCTTGCTTCTCCTGGCTTGCTCAGCTTGCTTTCTTATAGAGCCCAAGACTACCAGCCCAGGGATGGTACCACTCACAAGGGGCCCTCCCCCCTTGATCACTAATTGAGAAAATGCCTTACAGCTGGATCTCATGCAGGCATTTCCTCAACTGAAACTCCTTTCTCTGTGATAACTCCAGCTTGTGTCACGTTGACACACAAAACTAGCCAGTCCAGGGTCTTTGATCATGAGACATTTGGACTTAAGTTTTGTGCAGGGTGATAAATATGGATCTATTTGCATTATCCTACATGCAAATGTCCAGTTAGACCAGCATCCGCTGTGGAAGATGTTCTCTCTGCCCCACTGGATGGTTTTGGCTTCTTTGTCAAAAATCAAGTGTCAGTAGGTATGCGGGTTTATCTCTGAGTCTTCGATTCGATTCCATTGACTGACCTGTCTGTCTCTGTACCAATACTATGCAGGTTTTTTTACTAATGCTCTGTAGTACAGCTTTAGGTCAGGGATGGTGAGTCCTCCTGAAGTTCTTTTACTGTTCAGGATCACTTTGGCTATTCTGGGTATTTTGCTTTTCTATAAGAATTTGAAAATTGTTCTTTTAAGATCTGTGAAAAACTCTGTTGGGAGTTTGATGGAGATTGTGTTGAATCTGCCGACTGCTCTTGGTAAGATGGCCATTTTCACATGAACAAGGGAGATCTTTCCATCTTCTGATATCTTCCTAAATTTCTTTCTTCAGAGACTTGAAGTTCTTGTTATATTGGTCTTTCACTTGCTTGGTTAGTGTAACACCAAGGTATTTTAGGTTATTTGTGGATATTGTGAAGGGTACTGTTTTCCTAACTTCTATCTCAGACCATTTATCGATTGTGTAAAGGAAGGCTACTGGTTATTTTGAGTTAATTTTGTATCTAGCCACTTTGCTGAAGGTGTTTATCAGCTCTAGGAGTTCTCTGGTATAATTTTCCCGTCACTTATATATACTAGCACATCATCTGAAATAGTGATACTTTGACTTCTTTTCCAGTTTGGAGACCACCCCCAGTAGCTAGACAGGATCCGAAGAGGAGGGATGGGGACACCAACCCACCTATAAAACTTTTGACCCAATATTGGTCCTGTCTAAAAGAAATGCAGAGACAGAGATGGAGCAGAGACTGAAGGAATGAATGGTCAACCAGTGACCACCATTTTGAGACCCATCCCATCAGCAGGCACCAATCCCTCACACTATTAATGATGCTATGTTGTGCTTGCAGACAGGAGCCTAGCCTCTGAGAGGCTCTGTCCGACAGCAGCTGACTGAGACAAAGGCAGATACCCACAGACAACATTGGATGGAGGTGGGGACCCCTGTGGAAGAGTTAGGGGAAGTAGTGAAGGAATGGAAGAGGACAGCAACCCCATAGGAAGACCAACAGTGTCAACCAACATGGACTCCTGGGAGCTCCCAACCAACCAAAGAACATAAACTGGCTGGTCCAAGACCCCCAAAACAAATGTAGCAGAGGATGCCTTGTCTGGCCTCACTGGGAGAGGATGAGCCTAATTCTACAAAGACTTGGTGCAGGTGGAGGTGAATGGGGTGTAATACTTGGGGGGGGGGGGTGAGGAGGAACTCTACAACAGGGGACTGGGAAGGAGGGTCAACATTTGAGATGTAAATAAGTACATTTAAAAGAAAATAAAATTCCCAAGTGCTGCAGGCCACAACAAGGTATTGGCAGCAGAATGGTAGCCACAGTTACAGACAGAAAGCCATGGGAAGAACAGCAGGGCTGGGAAGAGAGGCAGACAGAGAATCTGTGGGACAAGTACTGAGCAGGAGGTTTGTGTACAAGCAAATGAACTAAGCAAGGCTGTAGGTGACTAGGTGATGAAGGCAGAGATAGAAGACTCAGCTAGACTCCCCTTTCTTTGATAACAATATGTATTTGTGTATGCTGACAGAAACCAATGACACAGTGGAAAGAAGAGACACAAGACCCTTAAAAAGACAAGAGGAGAACGGAATCCTAAGCATCACAACAACCTAGAGAGAGCTTGGATAGAAGCTAGAGCGTGTTCTGCTAGTTGAGGAAGAGGATGTGGGAAGTGTAATTCTGAGTAAAGTTGAGGAATTGGTGTGGAGATGCTGGTTCCTCCCCACACCTTAGATGCTACAGGAAGCTTTCTGAAGCAAACGGACAAGGAGGCATGAATCAGTTGTTCATACTAAGTATTCAGTTTAATCTGTCATTGAAGACTAACAAAGTGAAATTTCCCATCATGATCAATAGCCAATGTGGGAAAGACACACTGGTAGATTCAGTCAACATCCAAGTTTGTTAGCCATAACTGATAAAGAGAACTTACATATGTGAGCAGCTATAACTATGAATTAGCTATTACATACTAACTTCAAATTAGAAGTAAACTTTTTCAGTAAAATCCATCAATACTATGTATTTACCAAAATATACAAGTGAATTTTAAAAGGTGTATTTTCAGACTATTTGGAGACATAGTATGACTATTTGGAGACATAGTATGACTATTTGGAGACATAGTATGACTATTTGGAGACAGTATGGCTGAGAAGTATGATAGCAAATGGAAGCACAAGTAAAATAACAAGATGCGGCCCTGGGAGTGCTGACTCTCTCCTCACTGCATCAGGATGATTCTGTCACCATCAGAGACCATTCTGAAATCCACAAAATCAACCTACCTTACCCCACTCTGGGCTAAACTGAAGAACAGCCTCATCTGCTGACCTAAGTGTGTCACACAAATGCCCTTCTTGTACAAGTGCTGTTGTGTAAGCATATTTAAAAGCATATACTTAGATAACCAAAGTAAAATTTATAGTTTCTGTCATATCTGCCAAAGTGTTTCAAAAACTAATAATTATTGTGACTTTATATCCACCTGGTGGCGATGGGTTTAGGAAAGCATTCTACACAGTTATTTAAGACCATGTGTGAAGCTCCCAAGGTCAGAAAAATCAATGCTTTGCATTTTCCCCAGCATGCACCACAGCAAAGCATATCGTTACAGGACTGGTGGAAAGACATCACTCACTCTGACAATCTAGTAATGCAAAGCTGTGATTCACACACCCACTCCAAAAAAAAAGTTATTACGAATTATATAACATCACACATTTTAAGGACACAAGCAATGTTAAAAATAAAAGAAATTCATTTTTGATGATTCAAATTAGAGAACATTCAATCCCAATAAAACATATAGTCAGATGTTTGTACAAGTTATTTTAAAGTTAACACATGATAGGTGATAGACATGTCAATTACCAAGGTCTAACACAACATATTGAATACATCTATTGAGATGTCAGAGCTGCCCAATAAATGTGTACAAATACTAAGACAACTGAAATATCTATTGTAACAAGTATATCATTAGTACAAAACTTTATTAATTTCTTAAGGATCTGGTAAGCAGTTCTCTTAACATCAATGTGCAACAAAAATACCAGGAAAGCTTTTATTAAAGCCCAGAATGTTGAATCTTAGCTACAGAACTTCTAATGCAGCATACATGAGTCTAACAAGCTCCAAATGGTCCTGATCCTGCTCATCTACAAGAATCACACCTGAAGAACTAATACCAGACCACATCCATTTTTCAAGAATTAGCATTGAAGAATTTAATATATATTAGCTATAAATACTCCAAGCTATGTTAGTAATTCAGAATCCTCTGTACTTTTTGAAGATTTCTTTATGTGTATATATACACACAGAATCCAGAAGAGGGGGTGAGATCCCACAGTGCTGGAGTTACTGGTGTCTGCAGGATGCCCAGCTTGTTATCTGGGTGCTGAAATCCAAACTCCAACACTCTTGTTTATGAAGCAAGTGCTCTTAGTCTCAGAGCTATCTCTCCAACCCCTGGTGTACTTTATTATGTACATATACATGCATGTCTTCACAGAACAAGGAAAATCACCATCAATCACAGCAATTGCATTAGGAGATGATTCCATATAAAAATCACTACTGAATATTTTGAAAACAATAAATACATGATGATAAATGCTAACACCATAATTCTATTTCTGGGTCCCAGTGAAAAGAGTCATATCAAAATTGAAATGTTACATGGCATTTGCAGCTGTACCATTTCAGCAGCAACCATGGAGGACTACAGTCTTACATGTGTCCATATATACACTTATGTTACCATTCCCTCTGTCCCTGATGTATGTGTAAATGTACAGGCAGTCCACTATCTAGATTATCAAGAAAGATCTTTCTGTATGTCACACTCTTAGCTATGTGAGGAAATACATTTTGCTGTATGTCTTAGGATGATTTCTTTCATGCTATTTAAAGTTGGTCCCATCTGAATAACCACGAGAATAGATGACCACAGAGAACATGTGTGACATAAAGCCAAGGCCTCTGTTTTCATTGTTAACTCATATTTCCAAGAAAAAGTTCATGCTAAGATAAGACAGAATCTTAGAATTTTCTGGATGAAGTTGAGCCCTGACCCAGCCTTTTCTGCATGCAGACCTTGAGCTCGGTGTCCTTTGTCTCCATGCTGGACACTAATGCAGAAGAGAGGGGCACAGGTGTCTGCTTCTACTGCACTCCACAAAACCCAGCTCTTTGCTCACTCACAGAACCATGGCTTAAAAGACATTCTCAAGCAGGATTATTTTATTACTGTCTAAGAGAAAGAAGATATTTTCAGCAAACCAAATACTAAATTGTTCATGCAAAGAAAAAGTCTAAATTCTACAGATTTCATTCATATCAACAGTACCTGAGTGTAAGGTGACCTAGAAAAAGCTATTAGTCACTGACAGTACTCAAACACCCTTTCAGTATGTCAGTAATAAAGCCAGCATTTAAAACCACAAGTTTACATCATCATATATAATTGCAGAGGAGTGAAGACCTTATTTTAATGTTTTATATAACCAGTTGCAAAAACAGATCACACGTGTATTTATCACTTTACAAAGGTAATATACATATTTAAAGCAATTTTTTAAATGTGCTCATTTTTTTTACCATGTTAAAAATGCACATAGACAATTATCACATAAAGTCCAATGCACTGTCCCTTGGTGACGGCCTCATTCTAAACAGTCATCTGGATAACCAACCTATTCCTGAATATATTGTAACCCTACAAACAAAAGTTTAATTCTAGCCTTTCTAAATGTCTCTTCTAGAATGATATAAAATTCATTTCACAACTCAAATTTCATAACTCAAAAGAATGCTTTTGCTTATATGTTAGCAAATTCCGACTGGACGATGGAAATAGAACTTCAAAGAACCTCACGAAAGTATAACCCAGCACATATCAGGTACACCATTGTGCTTCCTCTGTTGGTTTTATACAAGAGCTATTATGATAAAATGAAACCCTCATCAATCACCTGATAGAGTAATTCCAAACTTAACCAAACAGGGCTAATGGGTGAGAATTGAATTGAAAACACCTTGACAAAGAAAGCAATTTCTTGTCTTCGCACTCCTCTGAAGCTGTGGGTGATCATGGTAATCGAACCATCAACAGTGAGGGGCCATCTGTCCCAAAGGGCCCTTCCTTCCGGAGAGGTTTTTCTTTTTTTAAATCAACAAACAGAAAGGGAAAGGATTGCTGCAGCACAGATGTTCCAACTTGATTAATCTATGACAACGAGCCTACAACCGAGAAGCAATGCTTTGACATTTTTCAGATACCAATCATTAAAAGCCAACACAAAAGTTTTTACAAGAACACAGAAGAAAAAGTGAGGAGCTCGCTTGTGCAAAGATGCTTGTGACACAAACCTGATAGACCTGCTAATAGTACAGCATGCCCTCATCGCCTACCTTCATGATTTCCTCAAAGGTAAGAAGCAAGACTTTAAGTTAGAGTTAGTTGTTTATGAATCTCTGTACAAGGTATGACTTTAAAAGATATATTTTTATTCATAATATTCAGTGTATTTAACTCTTTTAGCTAGTTACAAGAAATAACTTTATCATTCTGAAATGTAAATTTAACCTATCACAAAGCAAGTTCATTTTATTCATAATTTAAATAATGTTCATATTACACCAAATATCATGAGTTGAAGCACGACTGTGGTCAAAGGCTTTCATTTTGAGCACAAAGGTAATGAAGTATAAGGTGACAGAGTTTTTAGTCATTTCAAAATAAGGGTGAGATCGGAATTATACTTCTTATAAAATATGAACTTGAAGGCAGGAAGGCAGGCTGAATAGACCGTATATAATAAACATGAAATACAATGAGCTGAGACAGACGTAATGACAGCAATGTTCAGGAGGCAAAGGGAGATGAAAGCAGGGAAGGAGAGAGCTCAGAGGGTAAGAGGGGAAAGGAGGGAGAGGAGGGAGAAAAAGACAAAGAAAGGAGGACGGGGGATGGGAGAGAGAAGGGAAAGAAAGAAGAACACGAAGGGGGGGAGGGAGGGGAAAACTAGAAAAATGAAGCACAGAATTAACGTTAACTTTCTAAGTCAGTTTCTCTGTTGCTATGATAAAATACTGAACAAAAGGCACTTGGAGATGAGAGACCTTATGAAATCATACAGGATCTGGTCCAAAATGGAGAAAATCCAGAGCAGGAGCTAAAGGCAGAAGCATGCAGATAGGAGCAAGAGCAAAACCCTGGAACAACAGGTGCTGGTGGCTGGCTGCGGCCTCTGGCTTGCTCAGCCACCCAAACGCCTCCGAGAGTAGCACTGCCCACCATGAATTGCACCCCAACTATCCCACATCAATCAGTAATCAAGAAGACACCCCACAACACACAAACAGGACAGCATGACAAAGGCAATTCCTCCACTGAGGTTCCCTCTTCCAAGGTGGCTCTAGTTTGTGTAAAGTTGACAAAAATGAACCAGCACAGTAACATAAATCTACTTAGAATTCTAAAAGACTCAACCAAAGGAGAGGGGAGTGTAATGGGAAGGAAGGGAAATGGTATGGAGGAATTAAAAACTTCCCCAAAGCTGACGACAAATCTGCAGATTGAGAAACCACAACAAAGCCAAGAAGGACTTCGAGAGGCGCTAGATACATGTCACAGTGACACTACAAAATATAACGTGCGGCTATGTCTGAAAACTTCCAAGAAAGAAAAAATATTGTATTTATAGGTCTGACAGCAGATTTCTTCAGAGAAGTAATGAAAGACCAAAAAAAAAAAAAAAAAAAAAAGCCAATGGAATAAATACTCAAAACCTCTAAGACTGTGTTAGTTACACAAAAACCATATGAACAGGAATGTAGCCAAAATGAACTTTCAGAACTGAAAGGAATAACCATGGGTAAAAGACATAAACAGAAACTAACAACGTGTCAGAATACAAATCCAACTTGCACTAATGAATAGCTTTTCGATATACCAACAACATACATAGGAATGAACACATTCCCGTTCACAACAGCCTCCGAGAGTACCTAGGAATAAACCTGACCATGAATGGAAAGGACCTCCACAAAACTTTAAACCTCCCTCTCAAGAAATATTTAAAAGACACTAGAAAATGGAAAGGTGATGGAAAACAGACTACACGGAGAAATCCTGGAAGGAAGGAAGGAAGGAAGGAAGGAAGGAAGGAAGGAAGGAAGGAAGGTCGGAAGTTGGTTACAGAGCTATAGTAATAAAAACATTTGGCACTGGCGCAAATGCAAGCATAGACCAATGGAACAAAATCTGAGTCACTGCCTACTCAAACTGGGTATACATAACTGTAGTGATTTAATACGACAAAGATGCCAAAATATATGCTGGAGGAAAAAATCTCCAACAAACAGTCCTGGGAAAACTGGATGCCTATTTGTAGAAAAATGAAATTGGATCCATATTCATCCACAAAATATAACTTCAATCTCCATCTGTTGCAAAGAGAAGTTTCCCGCAGACAGAAAGACGGTACGAGCCCGCAGCAGTAGGTAACTCCAATAAAAGAGTGTTTCCCAGGCACCAGTCTCACAAGAACCACCACATACAACACAGTACAAATTCACGCCACACAAAATCTCATTGTGGAGAAGAAAAGGGAGGCACAACATTCCATCATAACCAAGAAGCTGTTTACACCGACCCCTCACAGAAACGGGAAGACTGAGTAGGTCAACCACAGTCTAGGGCAGGACTTAGGCTCAGCGGCCATCGGCCAGCACAAAAGGAACTGGTTTTTAAAATGAGGAAAAGTAAAATAAAAGAACGTTAGGAAAGTCTTCCTAGAAGGTGTTCAGAATTGTTCTGAACTGAAAATAGGCATTTACCTTTAACCCTTGAAGTCAGCAGCAGGACAGATAAATATGCCAGGACTTTAAAAAGGATTAATTTCCTAGAAGAGGAAAAAACTAATAGTCTGAACATACGTACTAATAATTAAGCTGCTATATATTTATTTTCTGAGTTTTTGAGAGAAAATCATGGTGTATTCCATGCTGACCTTGAATACTCTATGTAGCTAGGTTAGACCTGGGACTTGCAGTAATTCTCTTGGATCAGTCTCACAAATTGTTAGGATTATAGGCATGTGCATCATGCCTGTTCATTTCATTTTAAAGTATAACCTTGAAATCAGCAAGAATTATTTATACATGTTCTCCATATTTAGTAAAGAACATTTAAATGAAGTTAGAGAATATACTGCCTTGATTCTAAAAGCCATAGAATCTGTTTAGAAACAGATTATAAAGTTTCAAGTATGTGATTGGTTCCTTTTTGATTAATTTTTTTAAAAGAAAAGGTTTATTTATTTTTATTTTGTGTGTTTGAATATTTTGTCTGCATGTGTGTCTGTATACTTTGTGCATTACTGGTACTCGAGGGGGCCAAACGAGGTTGTAAGATCCCAGGACCTGGAATTATTGATGGTTGTAAGTAGCCATTTGGTTATAGGCAGCTAAACTCAGGTCTTCTGAAAGAGCAGCCAAAGTTCTCAACTGCTAGGCCGTCTTTCCAGCTTCTCTTTAGCCCTAAAGAAGGTTCATGGCTGGAAAGATGACTCAACTGCTGAGTCCTTCATCTCCTGCCACTCTCAGTTTTCAGCACCATATTGCTCACAAGTGCCTGTGACTCCGGCTCCAGGGCTGGCTGGCGCCCTCTTCTGAACTCACCCTGTACTCATGTGCACATGCCCTCAACACACTCACACACACACACACACACACACACACACACGAACATACACACATGTGTGCATGCACACACAGATACACAGACAACTGAAAGATAGTAAAAATACTCAAATAATAATGTTTTCTTTCTAACTTAACTTTTCAGTGGCAAACCCACATTTCATATGAGTAGAATAGATAGTACCTGCTGCCCTGAGAAATGGCAGGGGCTCTGTGTTCTACCACAGGCTTGCATTTTCTGTTGTGTTCTGTAGATTTACTCCAGTCATTTACTTTACCCAAGCATGTCAGAACACTTGCATAAATAGTCTAAATGCATTTAACCCTGAAATAACCTCAAAATACCTTTTCTATCTATAACGAAGGAATGTATTTTTATAATAAATTATAGAATTGGAGAGTTAGTTAAGTGGTTTAGAGCACTCGCTGATTTTGCAGAGGACCCAGGTTCAGTTCCTAGCATCCACATCAAGTGGCTCACAACCACCTATAACTTCAGTTTCAGGGGATCTAACATCCTTTGAATTCCTTGGACAGCACACTTGGAGCATATAAGTTTAGACAAATGTGTATGTGCATACACACACACACACACACACACACACACTAAATCTTACAAATTATTTTCACTGTGTTTTCTAAATTCTGTATGCTGTACCTCTCTTTCCCAATGTGTGTTGTTTGGATACTATTAGTTGCAGTTTCAGTTCTTGCAGGTGAAGATTGTTTTTGTAATGATGCTGAAACGTTATTAGTGTTTGTACTCCATTTTTGAAAAGTTTATAGTAAACTTTTTTAGAGACTCATTTACATGATGAAGTTATTACTATGATCATTAGTAAAATGTATGCTTGGGCTTTTCCTAGTTTGCTACTTTATAAGTTTTAAATTTTAGCATGGCAAACATTTGTTCTAATTCACACAAATTCCAGCTCTTTGGCAATATCAGTGATATCTAAGATCTTACAATTGATTCTGAACCTATGATATATGTTTCAATTAGAAAAGCCTTGGGACAAGTTCAAGGGACAGTGTCTTTCTATTTACTATGTGTTTGCTGTTTCTTTCATAAAATGTGTTGTCTTTTCTTTGCTGATGTGTGTGATATTAGAAAAGTATGTCTTGAGGACAGTGCAGAACAGTCTTCTTGTACAACCTGCTCACTACTGTTATACACCACCACGATGGAAGGTGTATGAGTTTATTTGGCTTAGACTTTCACATCCTCGTCCATTATGGAAGGAAGGCAGGGCAGGGCAGGACTTCAAGGCAGGAACTGAAGCAGAGGCCATGGAGTCCTGCTGTTTAATGGCTTTGGCCTGATGGCTTGATCAGTTTGCTTTCTTGTACACCCCAAACCGACTGCCCAGAGGAGGTCCCATCCCATCCCTGGTCAATTGAAAATACCCTCCAGATTTGTCTATAGTCATTCCGATAGAGATATTTTTCACAATTGAGGTATATCTTCCTAGAGTTGTCTAAATTTGTGTCTAGATGATCACCATCTAGCATACCATTATTTCTGATTTAGTTATATTTCATTCAAATCGTAATCAATCAGATTTTATGTTAGATCAGTATTGGTAATTCTCAAAATAAAATGATGAAATTTGTGTTCAATAAATAGATATTTAGGGAAGAATTATATAAGTTCCTTGAATTGAGAGAGAGTAAGAATGGAAACCTTCCATTAAAAACCAAAAAGGTTACTTTGATGGAGCAACCATCTAGAGTCTAAAATATGATTTTTTTCCTTCAGCAGGTTTAGTTGTGAGAAGATAAAATATTTTAATTGCATAATGCAGTTTAATATCTTAAATTGACAGGCTCAGGCAGTGGACATGCCTACAAAGGCAACAGGCTGCAGGTTAGGGTTTGGGCAGGCCTCATGGCTTTGGGAAGGCCTCATGGCTTAAGTCCAGAGTAATGATAGAACTCACACAAACATGCAAACAGGAAAGGGTTTCTGATCCAAAAGAATTACTGCAAGTCCCAGGTCTAACCTAGCTACATAGAGTATTCAAGGTCAGCATGGAATACACCATGATTTTCTCTCAAAAACTCAGAAAATAAATATATAGCAGATGGTCACAAACCAGTTTACTTGAACTTCACATTTTTAAAGTCAGAAACAAGTTGTTTAATTATAGTTACTACAGATATATTATAGAAATGACATTTTGAGATGCCTTAATTTTATAGACATTTATATTTATGTAAATAAAATATCTACAAATTGAATAGAGTTTACTACCTTTAAAACAATGTTCAAGCTTTCACAAATGCTAGTGATATTATACAGTAACCCTGTATGGTAGTTTGATAAGAATGGTCCCCATGGGTGCACATATTTGAGTGCTTGGGCATTAGAGGGTGGCGCTACTTGACAGGAATTGGCAGGTATGGCCTTGTTACAGTAGGTGTGGCCTTGTTAAAGGAAATGTGTCACTAAGGTGGGCATTGGGTTTTAAATGCTCTAGACAGGCCCTGAGTTGCTGTCTTCCTGCTTATGTGGAACTCTCAAGCCTCTTCTCCCACCATGATGACAAAGGATCAAACCTCTGGAACTCTGAGCAAGGCCCAATTAAATGTTTTTCTTTATAAGAGTTGCCATGGTTATGAGATCTCTTCATAGCAATAGAGTACTGACTAAGACACCCAACAATTCAACAGAACGAGCAATTAATCCCCCCAGGACACTGGCAACTGAGGATACTGAACTCTGCTTTTTTTCCACTGACTTCCTCAGGGTAGCCACAGTCAAAAGGATTCATAAAAGAAGCAGAACACAGAGAATCTGTTAAATGGAGCAGGAAAAGTAACTATACAAAGGTATATATAAAAGCAAAAGTATATATAAAATAATATAATACAAAATGTAAAAAATACAAAGGTATATATAAAAATAAACATCAACAAAAAATCATGGAAGAAAATAAAACATAAGAAACTTCATGAGATGCAATAAAAAAATCTTCAAGTCAGTTTACATTTGCCAGTCTTTCCTTTACAGAAGTGAGCAATAAGCTTCTATTTGAGCAAGAGGTTCAAAAGAAATAAAATTATAAAATAAGAAAAATCATTTGAAATGTAACATTTTAGGTCATGTTTAATTATACCTTCCGTTAATTCCTTAATAACTCAGTTTGGTAGGCAGAAGGCAAAGTTTGGAAGGCTGACTCAATATGGATATGTCACACTCTACTTCAGAAGTAGCAAGTGGTCTCTCTCAAGTTACTTAGTATTCCACCTTGATTTCCACCTCATAAAGTAATGGTGATAGCAGCATCCTCCTTGAAGAACGTAGGATGACTAGTGATGACAAGCACATAGCAGGACACCTGATCACACTGTGAACCCAGACATTGTGTACTGCAGGAAAAACAACAACAACAACAACAAAACTTTTTCTAGCTGTGCTGTGGTTTAGCCCTTAGCACTCATGTTTAATCCCTATAGCTGAAAAAAATAGACACGCCCTCGGTACACACCTCTAATGCCAAACTATGAAGGCAAGATTTTCTAGAAGGAAGCATTCATCTTTGAAAATGGTGTCTAACTGAGTGGCAGACAAAGTGACAAACCAGAGAAAGATTTGACAAAATAGGATATGCCCAACTCCCACAAGAAGAGACAGGAAGGAAAGCTACTTAAGAGAGCAGTGCAGAGAGAGAAAAAGAGAGAAGACAGTTTTGCTGGAATAATTGTACAGAGATAGGAGAGAGACAAAGAGACAGAGAGAGACAGAGACAGAGAGACAGAAAGACAGAGAGAGACAGAGAGACAGAAAGACAGAGAGAGACAGAGAGACAGAGAGACAGAGACAGGAGAGACAGAGAGACAGAGAGACAGAGAGACAGAGACAGAGAGAGAAAAGAGAAAGGCAGAGAATGAGAAGGAGCCAGAAGATCAGAAAGATTGCCAGAGTTAGTTTGAGGTCAAGCAGAGCAATTCAGGAGAAACGGGGGAAAAAGCCCAATTGAATCAGTCAGCCGGGAGAGGAATTTGAGCCAAAACAGCTGAGTTGAACCAGCTAGTGAGAGTTCAAAAATAACTAGAAGAAGTGAGCTTATTCAACAACAAGTGTCAGAAGTTGAAAACATTCTGCGCCTGAACAAGACTGTGTGGGGACTAGCAGCTTCCAGGACTAGGTCTAGGTTAGCAGATAGGCTACGGAGACAATTACTACAGGAAAATAAAAGTGACTTTTACACAAGCATGCACACTTGTTTTGAGCACACACTGCTAAGACAGTCTCTAACACCTAGGAAGCCTTGTAACTGTGTTTGTCAACATTAGCATGCAGTGTAGAATGCAAGGCAAGAAGAATGACCTACATGGAAGTGTACTAGCCGTGGTGAAGAGAAGAAACGCACCAACCAAAATGACAGGTTACTGCCTTTTCCGTCTCTGCATACATACACTCTTCCCAAGAACCTACCAACGCCTAGCCTAGCCGCTTGTCTCATATAGCACCACACTTTTATACTTGGCTGACACAGTAATCCTCTAACAGTTCTAGCACTTAGGCTGAGCCAGAAGATCACAAATGCAGGGACGGGCCACCAACCCAGATCCCTGAACAATCTTTATATTTCCCGCTTTGGACTAGGATTCAAACTCCAAGCATCACGCCACAGCTTCACTGGTGGAGGTTCTTACCTAGCTTGTCCACGTGATGCTTCCATCTCTCCTTCCTCCTTTTCCTTTACCCCATTATCCCTCCTTGTCATCGCTAGTTACAGGCAAGCACCGTCTCTCCCTGCCTCCCCATCCCGACACATTCTTTATCTCCTTTAATCATGTTCTTTTAGAATAGAATCAAATCTGCTTAACCAGTAATCTACACGTGGCTATGCTCAGGGTAACTTACATACTTTCTCATTGCCAAATTGGGGGCCCAAATCTAAGTCACAATTATTGCCAAAATTCCTAACTAAGAAGGCCCAGTGTTGGCAAGAAAAGGTAAGAGGAGTAGTTCAGATCAGTCCTGCTGACAGAGAGAAACATTTACCTTTTCTCAAATCTAACTTACATTAACTACATTACCAGTATTACTAATACTAATATAGGCTCAAAGAGAAGTCTCCGGAGTCTGTCCGGGCTAAAGTTGCAACTAGCTCTTTCCCTTTAACTGTTTAACAATGGTGACCTCTAGGAGATCTTTGTATTAACAGAATAATACCAAAGAGACAAGGACCAAATTGGGGCCTCGTAATATGACCAGATACGATTTCTGCAAATATACACCATCATATTAGGCAAAGCAGGGTAAACAATGAGGAAAATGGGTGACAATCAGAACATGACAAAGGTCTGCAATGAGCCTTCTCAGGACAAAGAAGAAGAGAGAATGGTTACTCTTCCGTCCTGTGCATCGTACTGGGCTCTGCTGTGCACGATCTTCCAAGTAAGAAGTTAAACAGCTGCTTGAGCACACTGAGTCACAAACCACACTTGAAACCTGCATTTCTTATTAGGCCCGAGTGCTCAATCTCTGACAGCCAGCCACCTGACCTGCTCTGAGGAGCTCAGCACACAGACCTTCATGAGTGTCTCTCTTCCCCTTCTGCTGTACTAACACAGTTTCTGCTTTCTGCATGATTTCATGGTCAGAGGTTAAACTGCTAAGCCTTCACCTTCCAAGAGATGCTTTCCCCTCCCATAATGGGCTTTCACAGTGTGCTGCAGTCGGATTAGCTCCTCTTTCAAGAACAAAAGCTATGTCTTTGTCCCTGTTGTTTGGGCATGGAGCCCCACATCAGAGGAGGCTGCTCCTACTCAACATGCACGATTATGAAACTGAGAAGCCCTGAAAGCCTCCGTGGGTCTAGATTCTCATCCATCCAGCTAGCCAAAGAGAAAATCCTGTCAGGCACTCAGCTGAAAAGTAACTACAGCATCCTGTTGAGAACCTGATGAAGATGTTATTTCACCATACGGTAAAACTTTCGGTTGTTTAGCGATAAGAGAAAAACTTTGAGCTCACTGACTTAACAGTCTCAGCCACTAATTCCCACATGGGTGAGTCAATGTATTTTCTACCATATAGCCCTTGTCTGCGTACACTCCTAAAACAGACTTGATCATGCCCTTCTTCTACATTTAAAATCTGCCTAACCCAAGGTGCATTCAAAAATTACAGTTAATTATCTTTTATTTGCAGTTTTTACAACAGATATTTCTCATCCAATTTTTTATTGCAATATTTGTCAGTGAAGGGACTAATCAAAATACAGGTCAAAAGACAATTTTGTTATCTTTTGACATAAATATTAATTTATAAAGTTGAACAATGGTTAAAAGAACAAACACAGGTAATTAATTAAAACTTAGAATTGAAAAAGAAATCCATAAATACAAAAATGATTTATAAATTATTTTTGATTTAAAAATACTCAATACATTGAACAAATCAGGTCATATGAGTCAGTAAAAAAAAAATGTCCAGTTAAATCATAGATGAGTTCAGGAATACCTACTATACAATGAGAAAGACTGCACTTACTCAAATACGATCATATAAAGTACATGCACAGCAACAAATGGCGTTTAAAATTATAACACGACTACAGTCATAAAGGTGATGTTCATAAGTAGATGCTCTTAATGTGGTTAAATAATGTCTTACCTGTTTTCAAAATTATCTAACATGATAGGTTAATTTTTTAAAAATATAAGAAACTTTATAGAATAATGAGAACAGTTTAGGATAATGCACTTGAATGCAATTATTTACTAAGAATTAAATTATGGCATATACAATTATATAAACTGATTCCCCACATGTTAGGAAACTAGAAACTTTTATTGGTAATTATTTCAGAAGGTAATGAACATCATAATTAACAAAAGAGAGATGTATTCTTAGGAAATCATTGATGCTTATACACATGTGTGTCTGCCTTAAAGAAGCATGTCTTTACTTCAAGATCACATGGAAATCTAAACCTAGGAAAGAAGCTTCCAAAGTGAAGAACCAAATGCACACACAATGATGGGCAAAAACCTAAACTATTTTATTTCTATCACAATAGAAAAAAATCTACAAAATTTGAATATATTTCAAAAGAAAACATTAAATGAAACCGAATAGCATTAGGTTAAATCCATGATACTTGAATAATATAAATAATAAATATAAAAAAGAATCAGGGGCTGGAGAGATGGTTCGGCAGTCAGCAGCACTGGCTGCTCTTGCAGCAGACCCAGGGTTGATTCCTAAGCCCTACAGGGTGGCTCTCAACCATCTGTAACTTAACCCCAAGAGCTCTGTCAATCTTTTCTGGCCTTGGCAGTCACCACATGCATGTGGCACACAAACAATACATGCAAGCAATCAACCATACACATTAAGAAGAAATAAATGCTTTTTAAGTTACCAGAATGCTACAACTGTTACAAACCACAAAATTGAATGGGACTATCATCATAGCATTAATTGTCTTCTCCTTCAGAGAATGAATTATCTTACCAAGAAAAAGGCTTGACTTCTCCATCAGCACCAGGACACACTTGGTGCTGCATACCTGTCATCTCAGCTCCATGAGAGACAAGCAGAATGAGCACTTGAGTCTAGCAGTTTGTAAAACAACACAGCCAAGATCTCATCTTTTTTTAAAAAAAAAAAAAAAAATCTACTTATGCACTAAAAACACAATGTTTTTAAAGATGCTGAGGAAAAAGAATCCTTAAACACTGCAGGTGGGAGATTAAATTGGTACATACAATGTGAAGAGCAGTGTGGGAGTTTCTCAAGAAAAGAGTAAAACTTGGGCTGAGACCAAACCTCAGCTTAGCACACACGAGGCCCCGACATCAATCCCTGTAACCTTCCTCCCACACCAACAATGTCTGACAATCTACTGGATGATTTAAAGAAAATAATACCAACATATCTAGGGTACATGCACTACCATATTTATTGCTACACTATTCGTGATAGATAAGATATGTCACCAGCTTAGATGCCCATCAACAGACAGACAGATAAATAAAATGGAAAGAATGGAGTATGATTCATTCACAGAAGAGAACGGTAGTGTTTCATCTGTATAAGCACAAGTAGAACTGCAGAATATTTTGTTAAATGAACTAAGGCAGACAAAAAGACAAATACAGTATATTGTCTCTCATAAACGGAACCTGGAAAATGTTGATCTAAGTGTGAATTAGTGATTACTAGAGGCTCAGAAAGTAAGGGCTGAGCTACACCGATGGAGGGTGGATAAGGTATAATGAACACTGTTCGGATGGTAACTTCTAGGGCTCTGCAGCATGATAAGGGAACTACCATTTCAGGAACCCTTATATATTTCATGAATAACTAGAACAAGCTCCAAACGCAAAATAATCAATGAGACAAAGGTGTTTGTGGGCTTGATTTGATAATGTATATTCTAAACATGCACTAATCTCCCGATTTTAAATTTTATGTTTGCCATTAAGACATAAATAATTCTAAGGTTTAAAAAAAGAATGAATGTAGATGGGAAGTAGTGAAAGGAGAATTACGAGATGAAGGAAGTCTACAAGAGAGACTGTAGTAGCATGACAGTGGCCAACAGTACATACCATAGTAAACATAATACACTAGCATGAAAATGATCAACAGGATACAATGCCACAGACATCTGGCATTTTCATAAAGCTTCATCATATTTATCTACTGTAAGTGTAACTGAACATTTTTGACAAACTCAACTAGAATCTGAAGAGTTAGCTACTTGCCATCACTCTTTCCCTGGTAATATTTTATGACTTATTTTCTATGTATACGTGGGAACCCCTGCAGCTGTGTCTGTGCAGTACATTCATGCAGTGCCTGTGAAGGCCAGAAGAGGTGTTAGGTCCCCTGGGACTGGAGTTACAAATGGTTGTGAGCCATGTGGGTGCAAGCAATCAAATCCATGTCTTCTACAAGAGCAGCCAGTCCTCTTAACCATTGAGCCATTTCTCTATCCTCCTCCCTTGTAATTTTTTAAACCCCTAAAATATGTAGCAACTTGCATTTTTAAATTAAGAAAGAAGGAAGGAGGAGAGAATTTTAGACAAAGAACTGACAACCCAGCCTGTGCTGCTTCTATATAGGCGCTCGATACTCTGATCTGGAGTGAGCGCCTGAAGGCAAATGAGGCCCCAGTTCAATACTGCAGCATGAATGGCCAAGGGCGTGTCAACTTTCTTAAGGTGCTCATCACGTCTCCCTCAGCACTGGACCAATGAGAAAACGCTACAATTTCCAACCTCCTTTTAAGTGAGGCTAAGCACTGTCAAGGACTAAGTCCTTCACAAGGGAAGTGATGTATGAAAGATGCCTCTGCCTGGCCTCTGAAGAAATTTCCTGCCTGAAGTACTCCTCTTGTCTGTCATATGACTTGAACTTACTTAGTGCCTTTGCTTTGACTCCACAGCCAGGAAGAAAAGCCTAGATAATAAGAGAAAATCAAGGGGAAAGAAACATGGAGCCCTAGATAACTTCACAGAGTAGCACCCTCCAGATGGACCATCTGCTTTCTTAACCTCCACATTCTCTCAGGCTTCTGTTTGGAGGATTTCCATTCCCAGCAGATTGGCCATTATTCTTTAGAACACAGATTAAAACTGAATGGACAGTTTTGAAAGCTGATTTAGAAAAACAGCTTTAGGGATTATCCTCGAACACACAGGAGGTAGAGAAAGGACCAGGAAAAAAAAATTGATCTTCAAAGCTGGCTTTGAAAACCAGCATAACTTGGACTCTAATGTCACTGTGTGACCCTGGTACTTTTAGAACAAAGACTCCAAGTTCATATAGATGGATGGATGGATGGATGGATGGATGGATGGATGGATGGATGGACAGTCGGATGGACAGATAGACGGACGGACAGACGGATGGATGGATGAATAGATGGATGGATGGGTGGATGGATGGATGAATAGATGGATGGATGGATGGATGGATGGATGGATGGATGGATGGATGGATGGACGGGTGGATGGATGGACGGGTGGATGGACGGACGGATGGATGAATAGATGGATGGATGGATGGATGGACGGACGGACTCTCCTATCCAGAAAGCAACATGAGAAAATGCACGAGATGCACAGATAGTTCTCTCCTTAATAGCAAAACCATGACAGTGTTTCAAAATGGAAATACCAATTCATCTTATCAAAACTGAAAAATATAATTCAGCTTCCTTGTGTGTGTGTGTGTATGAACATGTGTGCACATGCATGTAGAAACTATAAGTTAAAGCAAAGTGTCATATACAATCACTCTCTACCTTTTTTTTTTTTTTTTGCAACAAGGTCTCTCCCTAAACCTGTAGTTCACTGATTCAGACCAAGATGCTATCCAGGCATCCCTCAACAGTCTCTGTCTCTACTTGTCCAATACTGTAGTAACATGCTATAGTGGTCTGAATAGGTTTGGCCCAAAAGACTCATGTTGGTGGAATGCTTGGCCTATAGAGAATGACACTATTAGGTATGGCCTTGTTGAAGTAGGTGTGGCCTTGTTGGAGGGGGTGTGTCACTGTAGGGGGTGAGCTTTGAGGTCTCCTAGGCCAGGCAGCCTGCATAAGATAGTCTCCTGATGGCTGCCTTTGGATCAAAATGTAGAACTCTCAGCTCCTTCTCCAGCACTATGTCTGCCTGCAGACTGCCATGCTTCCCGCCATGATGAAAATGGACTGAACCTCTGAAACTGTAAGCCAGCCCCAATTAAACGTTTCCCTTTATAAGAGTTGCCTTTTGTCATGGTGTCTCTTCACAGCAATAAGACCCTAAGACCCAGGCACACACCACTTGTCTGTACATGGGTGCTTGACATTGAAGTGGTGAGGGCCCCAGGCTTGCAGCTCAAGCACATTACTGGTAGTCATCTCCACAGCCCAGATTCAGTTTCTTATCTCTGCCCACACAGGTTCAAACTTCAAAATATAGAACCTTAGCCATGTGGGGTGGCACATAACTTCGATCCTAGAATTTAGGAGGCAGAGACAGGCAGATCTGTGTGAGTTCCGGGCAAAACTGGTCTACATAGCAAGTTCCAGATCAGTCAGTGCTAAATATAAGACCCTGTCTCAAACAATGATTAAAAATAAACAAACAAACAAATACCACGTTTAGGTCATATTTGGTTCTCATTCAGTATAGCAACTGTATCTCTCCAAGTGCTAAGGGCAGAGTGGCCCTGTCCTGCTACATGGTCTGCAAATAGACCTGCCTCACTGTTTCTCTAGTTAGCGAGAAATCTGCCTAGCTCCATAGAAAGCATTTTAAAAGATGACCTGGCTTTTAGTAAGAAAATAAAAGTATAAAGTTAGAAGTCCAAGCTGAAATTTGCCTCAGTCTTCACTATAAAACCTACTTAAAAAAAAAAAATCATGAAGTTAGTTTTCATGGAATTAGGCACACTTCCTGTTAGAAGCAGGGACTGGAAGCACAGCCCAGCAGCTTACATTCACTTTAGCATCAACTATGTCACATTCACTTTACAACAGATATTAGACTTTTGCTAATAAAATATATATTAGAAAATGAAAGTTAGGTTATCTACCAAAATCTCTCTAGAATTCATAAACTATAGATTAAAATGTTTACTGAACTTAGTCAAATTTTCCATCCAATATCTAATCCAATATATTCATTTTGAGACTCAAAGATACAAAATGGTTTGCACAATCACTATATTTTATTATGAAATGATAAATACTATAAATACCATAAAAATGCCCTTAAGAAATGAACATTTTATTGCAGTGATCTTTATAGATGTGATTGCTGAATTATATCCAAGGCCCTGCTGGTTCTGTTCCCTTTCTTTTGTGACTGCCGTATTTTGGCTGTGTTACTCATTCTGAAAACAGCTTCTTCATTTAATGAATGCAGAGTACACACCCAACCCTCCATTAGTCTCTTTGAAACTACTGCATAAATGAAATTTCTTAATATAGTAATTCCTCATTATGTGGCATTAGTTCCAGTCTATCCCACAGATAGCCACGGATGCTCAAGTTTCTCCTATTAAATGGCACAGACTGGCAGTATACTAAGATATTGTTGACAACACCAAGTATCTATGTGAGAGACATGGTGTGCCATCAGGTCTAATATTATGTCATCACAACAGTCACTGCCCTCTACTTATGCCTGGTCCTGGACCTAATCAAGAGTCCCCAAGAAGGGAATGTGAAACCTTTATCAAGTTAGTCAAATTAGTTCTCACTGAAAATGAGAACCTTTGGAGACTGAGTGTAAAGGAACAAGCCATGAAAACAAGACAACTACCAGAAGCAGAAGGTAAAATGCTTCGAGTGGGCTGGCTGCCATGTTCCAGGCAGAACAAGTAAACCAGTGTGGCTGCCACTGATGGAACAAGGAGAGAGATGTGAAAGATGGGGTTAAAATATGGAGCAAGGGACGATCGAGGGCTATGTCAGCCTTTAAAAGTCCTTACTGTTTATTTGCTGAGTTAAAAAGATGTATGGATGGCAAAGGGGGGACTATGGGCAGAAGAAGAAGAAGCTTTGAGAGGAGACGTTATAAACAAATTCCGATTATTATATCCAATGCGCTACGCAATGAATTATAAGAATCACTAAAGATGAAGCCCTAGCTGTGATCATTCCAGATGTAGTTGACAGCACAATATTCTTAAAAGTGCTTACACTAAAGGAACATTAAACAGGCAGTATGTTTTGGTTTACAAAGGAGCTTTGTCGGAAAAAAATACTATCTGCAAAGTCGTGTAAGTAGTCCTCATGCTCAGGGGGGAACTTGAGATGAGCTCCTTCACAGGCACAGTCCACAGCAGCAATCGATGAAGGCAGACTTAGACTAATGCTGTAAAGCACTTCTCCAAACTAGATGAGCACTGGTCATTGTCACTTGCCTTTATGATGTCCAAAAACTCTTCCTTGTAAATCTGAAGGAAAGCCAAGCTCATGTCTAGGTTAATGCATAATAAACCCAATGGACAGAAAGATAAAGAGCCTCTGTGTTCTGACAACAAAAGAAGCCAAAGCTTTACACATAAAGACTATTTTCTCCCTAACAAAAAGTCTGTTTGCTGAGATTTCTCAAAATTACAAAGGAAAAGGGATAAGGGAAGTAAACCATTAGCCTATGTGTGGATAGAGCTAGCTTCTTTCAATCAAGATCAAACACCAGCAAAATACCATTTCTTGCCGAGTCCTCCCCCTGGAGCACTAGCATCTGCCAAGCCCTGAGCTAGAACAGTCAGCATGATTCAGGCTCATACTTCATACAACCCAACCAAGCAGATATGAGCCAAATGATTACAAAGTGATTATGATACTACCTTCTAAATACTTACCAATGGGATAGTCATTAAAGCAGACTCAAAGAAAGTGGTTTCAAGTAGATTCTAAAGTTAAACATTAAAGCGGTATGAAAACAGATCCCACATAATGATGTATTAATGGCTAATCCTCTCAAGGTTACTTTTTAATGTGTATGTGTGCTTTATCTGCATGCAGCTATCATATGTGCGCCACAAGCATGCCTAGTACCAGTGGAGATGAGAAAGGGGTATCTGAACCGGAGTTATTACAGAAGTTAAAACTGGGGTGCTAGGAGCAAACTCGGGTCCTCTGGGTGAGCAATGTGTGTTCTGAAGCCCAAGCCATCCCTACAGCCTTTAATAAGTAGGGGGATTTAGTTTGTTTGCTTGCTTGCTTACTTACTTGCTTGGTTTTGGATTTTTGAGACAGTGTAGCTCTGCCTATCCCGGAATTCACTAAGCAGACTAGTCTGGCTTCTAAACACAGTGATTCACCTTCTTCTGCCTCCCAAGTGCTGGGATAAAAGGCATAAGCCACCACGTCCAGCTTTTTAATACATTTTAATACAGTACTTTAAACCTAACTACCCAACTGACAATTTAAAATACAAATTATAGACCAGATATTTTAATACCTTAACTAAACATCTATACATGGCAATCTATACATGCAACGCAGAGACAGCACACTGTTTTAGTCCCGGCTCTTCCATTCATTCCATAATTCTGAAACCTCGGCATGAAGAACTTCAAGGAGCTATACTTCCCAACAGTAAAAGGCCACACCTGAGAAGCATGACACAGAGTTGTTGAAGAGTTCAAAGTTAACTTAAGATTATAGATGTAAAACCCCATTTTGCTCTGCAAGTTACATTTAAATTACACAGGTAAATATGATGTAGTACTGTTTCAAGTGTGTATAGACAATGAAATATGGCTGTCTTCTACAAATTGATAGGAATCTGTATTCTTTCCCAGCACAGTCCATGTACAGTTATGATCTGCAGCTGAGTGTATGTACACTCAAGAGAACACTGGTTTAGCATGTGCCAGGCCTTGGGTTCAACCCCACAAACAAAAATATTTCAATGACCAACAAGCTTCATAGAAGGAAGCAGCTATAACCAAGGCTTCAAACAACCTCCTTAGTCTGCAGCGCCATAAATGTAATATGAGTTTTTATACTCTGGTGACAGCATTCGTATTTCAATCTCCGGTCTCTGCTGTCCTCTGGAATATGACACATTTGCAGAGTATCTATTTGTCTAATATTCTGAAAAATTAAAAACAAGTATCTAATTTTGGACTATAAGAATCTAGATAGCACAATACTGTGTATACATTTTTGGCCATCAAGCACTGATAGATATAAAGTAGCAAACTCACTATAAGCAATATAAAATTAAGCTAATATTATAATACAATAGTGAAAATATCTTTACTGGATTAAAGGAAAAGATCAGAAGAATGAATGAACAGACAAAGATCCAGTGGAATAAAACAAACTAAACTAAAGAAGCACACAGACTATATAGAACTTAAAACCAACAACAACAACTTATGGGACAAACAAGTCACTCTATGGGTTTGACGGCAGATTGGCAGCTAAAGTGCAGATCAGGGAACCCGAAGACTAAGTAGGAGAGACTACAGAGACTAAAGCAGCAGAGCAAAAGAACACCGAGTAACAAAGAGCCTCCAAGATTTGAGGAATTACACCAAATCGTCTAACAAGAGCAGTATACGTTCCTAATACACATAGATACATGAAAAGATGTACAGGAAAATCGTTGGAAAACAATGATCTACAAATTACAGATCCAAGAGCCCTGCCCAGGGAGATAAAACAAACTTAGACAAGCATAGAAAAATCACTTTTCTGAAAATTCCCCATACAGAGGAAACACTGAAAGCAGTAGTGGGTGCACATTATCACGCAAGGCAGTACTGGCTAACATTTATACCGAGGTCCCATTTAAACCTACGGCTGCTGTGGTAACACACCCTGACAATCGGCACTTGAGAAGCAGAGGCAGGAGATCATGAGTTTCTAAGGAGTCCAGCACGGGCTCCACAGTAAGCTTCCTGTTCCTATCTCCACCAAAGAAACAACGGGTACAATTTTTTAAAACTAGTAACAAATGACAAAATGGCATATTTCATCCTAACCGTATCAATAAATGCATCAAAATGTAAATGTACTAAACACTAATTATAGTCAGTAACTGTCAGACTAGGTATAAAAGCAAAACTCAAATATGTTAACTGACAGATATAAATGGTTCATATAATTTTATAACAGAAATAGGAAACACTAATCATAAGAAAGGAATTCTATTTATATGAAACAAAATGAAGACAGAATGTATTATTAAAGACAAAGAGCTAGCTCATAAAATAAACTGCTGGGGCTGGGGTGGGGCTGGGGCTGGAACATAAGCCTGAGATACCTGCTACTCAGGAGGCAGAGACCGAAGGATCAAAAAATTCGAACATGACTTGGCTGCAGAGTAAGTTCAGGCCACAGAGACCCTGAAACAAAAGGCAACAAGGCAGTGGGGATACAGCTCAGTGACAGATCATTTGTCCAGCATGTATATGGAGATGACCATCATAACTGTGCATCTCACAAAATAACTTCAAAGTACATAAAACAAAAACTAAGAATCTGAAAGGTGAGAATCAAATACACAATCACATATGAAATTCTTACATTCCTCTCTTGGTAATTGAAAGACACAAAAACGTCAGAAAAGACATAAAAAATTTGAAGAGTGCTACCAATCAACTTTACCTAACTGGCATTTATACACCAGGGAATCTCCACGACAGCAGGGTATAAATACTAGTTATGGCATAGTGAATCTTCGCCAAGATAAGCCACATTATGAAGTCATAAAGTAGGACACACATTTTTGAGAACTAATAATATACAGAGTATATCCTCTGACTCAAAAGAAAAAAGAAAAGAAAAATTATATTCAATACTAACAATATACCAAAAATATTAAATTAAATGCTATATCTCTAAACAATGCATATATTAAAAGCAAGACACAGTAGAAGTTAGAAAATATTTATAAGTATATAATTATGAACGCAAATATCCAAACTTATGGGTTGCAGTTGAATTACTGCCTAAAGATGAAACTATGTATTTATGACTGAATTAGACCAGTGGCTCTCAACTTGTGGGTTGCAACCCCTTTGGGGTATTGAAGACCCTTTCACAAGGGTTCCCTAAGACCATCAGAAAGCACATATATTTACATTACAATTCGGTAATATAACAAAATTACAATTATGAAATAGTAATAAAAATTTTACGGTTGGGGTCACCATAGCATGAGGAAGTGTATTAAAGGGTCACAGCATTAGGAAGGCTGAGAACCACTGTATTAGATAACATTTAAGGTCAATGCTCTCAGTTTCCAAATCAAGAAGCCCTAAAGAAACCAAACTCAAAATAAATATAAAAAGAAAATAATAATGAGTAGAAAACAATGAAAGAGATTAAAACAACTATTTTACTTGCAGACAGCAGCCTGGCATGGCTGTCCTCTGAGAGGCTCAACAAGCAGCTGAAAGTGCCAGTACAGATATTTACACCCAGCCAATGGACAGAAGCCGGGGACCCCTGTGGTTGAATTAGGGAAAGGTTGGAAGAAGCTGAGGAAGAGGAGGATTCTGTAGGAGGACCAGCAGTCTCAATTAACCTGCACCCCTGAGATCTCTCAGACAGTGAGCCACCAACCAACCAGGCAGCATACAGCATCTGATATGAGGCCCCCAACACATGTACAGCAGAGGACTGCCTGGTCTGGCCTCAGTGAGAGAAGATGCACCTAACTCTCAAGAGACTAGAGGCCCCAGGGAGTGGGGAGGTCTGATGGGAGGGAGGGAGAACATCGTCTTAGAGACAGGGGAGGAGGAATGGGATGAGAAAATGTTGGAGGGTGGACAGGGAGGGGGATAACAACTGGACTTTTTTTAAAAAGATTAAATGATGATGATGATGGTGGTGGTGGTGGTGGTGGTGGTGTAAACATTTTAATAACAACTGTTTTAATAAACCAGATCCTTAATTGGTTCTCTGAAAATATCAATAAAAGCTGGTTAACACCTAGAGCACACTATTAAAAGACAAGGGTCATCAATCTTGGAAGAAACTGGATCTTTCCAGTTCTAGTGCCTGCAAAAATTGAAAATAAGGGAACTAGAGAGATGGGTCAGTGGTTAAGAGCACTGACTGCTCTTCCAGAAGTCCTGAGTTCAATTCCCAGAAACCACATGGTGGTTCACAACCATCTATAATAGGATCTGATTCCTTCTTCTGGTATGACTGAAGAGAGTGACTTTATGTAGTGTAGTCACATACATAAAATAAATAAATATTTAAAATTTAAAAGTAAGAAATTATATTAACAACTTTGTCCCAATTAATTTTAGAATTAAGAAAACTCCTTAATAAATGAAAATTATCCAAAATGACACAAGAAAAATACAAAAAAATTTTGAATTTTTTATTTATCTGTTTAAAAATTGAATTCATAATTAAGAGTGTTCAGCAAATAGACCTTTAGTCTCAAATGGTTATATTCATTTAATTCAATTAACTTGAATTTCTCCACATAGTTAAGGTGTCATTGTAATGAGACAATTTTATCAGAAACACACAAAACATCTTCTGATTTCTTCCTAGTGTTGAATAGACCTTTGGTGAAAAGCAACCAAAATGGAAATGAATTTGGGGCTGGTGGGGGGCTTGATGGGTAAAGGACATGCTGTGCAGCATAAGGACCTGACTTAAATTCTCAGAACCCACATTTTTAAAAACAGGTTGGGTATGGTGGTGCACACTTGCAACCCCAAGGCTGGAGAGAAGGAACCAAGTGGATCCCGGGGGCTTGCTGTCAGCCTTGCCTACAGCAGGTTCCGGGCCAGTGAGAATTCTAGAAACAAAAAAAAGAAAAAGGCAACCCTGAGTAACAACACGGGAGGTTGTCACCCGCCCTTCATACATCCACACGCTGGGGCACTCCTACACATGAACACACACATATAAACACATCCACATAGTACAAGATGGCTGTAAAAACCAAACTTAGAAACAGAAATCACTAGTTGATAGATGTATCATAGACACATGTAATGTATCAAATGTATGGAGGAGGGAAATGTATCAAAATCTCAGCAGAAAAAGGGTCAACATGTATAAGTAGCACAACAGTCAAAATGATATAAAAATTTTCAGAGGATCAATATCTTTGAAAAATTGTATAAACAGTAAAAACATTCAAAGTTGGGGGGAAGCTAAACAGCAGGAACAGATGATTGTCAGGCTGAGGAACTATTGTGTGTGTGATGCTGTAATCGAGGGTACACAGCATTATAAAATTGTCCCGACTGGATGCTAAAGCATCTGTGCATTGCAAGTGACAGTGGCCTGTCAAAGACAACGTCATTTTATGGCTTTGGACAGACAGCATTATCAATCTGTTAAACATATCCCGAAGATGAACAATGAAGGCTGTGTGGACACTTGTTGAGAAGATGCTGTGTCAATGAAGAGCCACTGCTTCTAGAAGTTCACATGCCACTCTGTGTAATTCTGTGCATCTATGGATCAAGAAATGTATGGAGACCCTGACCTCCCGGAAGTTTCAAACTCAGCATATGAGACAGTCATTATTTCCTGATGAATTTTAAACTTCTCTAAAACGTAAACTATTTTTGAGCCACTGAATTGGCTTGGTAGATAGCACTGTTTGCTGTCAAAGGTCCCAAGTTTGATCCCCAGAATCTCTATGACAGAAAGAGAAAACGAGCTCCCACTGGTTATCTTATGAACTCCATACATGATATGGCATGCGTGCATCCATGCATATAACACATACACATAAATGTAATTTACTTTTAAAGTAATATTTACACTTAAAAATTTTACGGTATATGTTAATCAACTAGACTTTAATGATTGAATGTATAGTTAGAAAATAATGTAACAATATTAAAGTTCTTCAGAAAAATCCACATCCTTTTCTTATTCACAAACATAACCTGTTTAGTCCATTCAATTAAAAGAACTATTTTTAAAAATAATTTCAAAGATTATCACTATCAAGTAATCTAAGCTGTTTGAGTAATGCTGATGGAATACGGAAGTATTTTTACATACTACAGTAAACTATTTTGCTAATTTCTTAAGATAGGGGGGGTGAAACCTCATGTAGGTGAGAGCACTAATGAATGCACAGAGCCCTAATGAACTGTTGAAAAGGGCACATGCCCTGCTAATGGACACAACAGCAAGGCAACTCCTAGTAATGTATTGTCATAGCCAAGATCAGTGCATCATTCAACCTTCATCTGCGAAGCACTGTTTACAGTAAATGGTGGGACACTAACACAGTGAGCCACAACTGGCCAAGGTGCAGAGACTGCGGAATGCTCACACCTGAAGGGAACGTCTACCATCTTCCCACCCCTCCCAGGGCTCACTGGGAAAAAAGGGGCTGAAATAGTGTTGATGCCTGAAGCAGTGGATGACACATGTACAAAACCTGAATGAGCCCAAGACAGACCAAATCCCAGCATGAAATGAATAGGGCCCTTGGGCACACAAGCCTACATAGCCATGAAGCGGAGGGCAGCAATTGCTAGCTGCTGAGAGAGGGAGAGACAGTTTTCTCTAAGAAGTGTAGTCCTTGGTAATTCAACTACTCTCCCAAGAATGAAAACCACACATCCAAAACTGAGCAACACAAACTGAATGGGTCAAAACAAAACAAAATCAGGACAGAACGCTGGGTAAAAGAAAGGACTTGGAGGATCTGAGAAGCTGGAGGAGGGGGATGAATGCGATCAATGCACATTGTATGAAGCTCTCAAAGAACTCACAAAAATAAAATACGATCAAAGCACATTGTATGAAGCTCTCAAAGAACTCACAAAAATAAAGTAGCACATCTTTTGTGAGGAGATAAGCAGCCAACATATATGAAAAGCTGACTGACATTCATATTTATTTACAGTAAATGACACCACACATGCGATGAGATATGTGAAGGCTCAAACAACGGGACTCTAAGAGCAATTCGATGTCAGATAGATCTGTCTTCAGAACCAGAGGGAGCCTAGGCATGGTGCACACCTTTAACCCCAGCACTTAGGAAGCAGAGTCAGGCAGATCTCTGAGTTTGAAAGCTGTCTACATAGAGTTCCATGCCAGCCAGAGCCATATAATGAGACTCTGTGTCAAAACATACAAATCAGAACTGCAAAGATGTCTACACTAAGCTGTCAGTTAGTGATGAGCCCATTTATGACAATGTGTAATATTGATGCACATATATATTCACACAGATTTATATAAAGGCATAACAAGATATTAGCCATGACATTCTCATATGATGGCATTTAAAGTGGTTTCTAGTTCCTTCCTATTACTTTATTTCATTTGGATTGCATATGATGGGCCTAAATTAGAAGCATTTACACTCACAGATAAACATAGACACACACCAGCAATATAAGATACTCATAACCAACCTATCTTAGTAAGAACAAGTTAATTCAACTTAAAGTCACTGAAGTGATTCATTTGGGCCACTCATAATTTACTCAAGTTTTCAATATTTAAATCTATGTGTGTTATCCAGAGACTGCCCCACCTAAGGATCCATCCCACCATATACAGCCACCAAACCTGGATGCTATCCTGGATGCTTGACAAGTGCTTACTGATGGAAGCCTGATATGGCTGTCTCCTGAGAGGCTCTGCTAGAGCCTAACAAATACAGAGGCAGTTGCTCACAGCCAACCATTGGACTGAGCGTAAGGTCCCCGATGGAGGAGTTGGAGAAGAGACTGAAGGAGCTGAAGGCGTTTGCAGCCCCATGGAGGGAGCAACAGTGTCAACTGGTCAGGCCCCCCGGTGCTCCCAGAGACTGGACCACCAACCAAAGAATACATATGGAGGAACCCTTTGTGCTGGCTACATATGTGGCAGAGGAGGGCCTTGTTGGCCATCAGTGGGAGGAGAGGCCCTTGGGCCTGAGGGGGCTGGATGTCCCAGTATAGGGGAATGCCAGGGCAGGAAGACGGGAGGAGGGAGTGGGTGGGGGAGCACCCTCATAGAGGCAGGGGAGGGGGGATGGGATAAGAGGTTTCTGAAGGGGAGACCTGGAAAGGGGAAAACACTTGAAATGTAAATAAAGAAAATATCCAATTAAAAAAAAAAATCTATGTGTTTTAAAATTAGAATAAATCTTAGAACTTAAGTTTCCCAGTTATGTATGTGAATCTGGTCACTTCATCTTTATACACTTCACGTTTCTTCAAAATTTTAAAGTGACATGAAAATCAAATGAATAATTATTATGAAAAATATTTTCTAAATTTTAGTAGTAGTAGTAATATGCATTTATGAGCAGCATACTGAAAATCAGGGGAGATATTATACAGGATATCAAAACAACGAAAAGAGAAACTATCTGGCTTTCCGAGTTGGAGGACAAATTGGGAAAAGGTAAGCATTACCGTCCACCAACACACACTCATTCAAACACCTTCAAAAACACAAAGCACTACACACAGAGGCATGTGAATTCAGTTACACTGACGCTATTCATTGCATTTGAAATCTGGACTTAAGGAATTTACTAGAACACCACACAAATACAGAACTGTGACTTACATGGAGCCAAGCAGCCAGACAATACTACAACCCCAGACAACCTGAGCCTTCCAGTTGTCATGGGTCATCTATGGTTCTGCGTCACTGGAATAGCCTAGGGCTGGCCCCTCATCTGTCTGCTCAGAGTGCTCTGATGATGGCTATGGGCAGAAATGTGCATGTGTGAGGAAGCTCCTGCCCCCCACATTCGGTGGCTCCACAGTCGGTGGCTGGACAAGAAATGCAAACTTGGTCCGGATTTCCCTAACTATCCTACTAATGCAGTCTTGAGCTACCTTACTGGTAAGCACAACATGTGTGGTGATACTGAAGAAGGAAAGACAGGAGTGGACATCATGAAAAGGCTAATGGTGCCTTTCCATTCACAACTTGCATGGGTCTGCTACAGCTGGGGCCTAAAAGTCTGAAGCTGCAGTGCTAGGAATAGCTACCTACACGACTTAAACAAACGACATTACTCCTGGGGAAATTCTCAGTTTACAAGGGGAAAGCTCACCTTTGTGGATTTTCTCACTTACGCAATCTTAAGCCTGAACCATATGTTTGGGCCCAAGTGCCTGGATGAGCTCCCAATCTGAAGGTTCTCATGTGTCTCTTTGGGGCTTTAGTGAAGAACTGTGTGCCTGCTGCCTGACCATTTCTTCAAGATGCCCATCAATAACAAGTTGGCCAAGTAGAGCAGCAAGTGCAAACACCAAGCAGGAGACGCTTACACTGTTTGTTTTGTCCATCCTATCCCTAGGGACCTACACTCTGTCTTTTCTGCTTTTTAATAAACATTAATAAAAATAAATATAAATGAATGACGGAATGAGTCACCATAACTCATATCAGAGCTACAATAAAAGCAAAGTGAAGTTCCAACCCAGATTGACCGTGGGACCGAAGCTGGCTGAGTGCCTCCTGCTGTCAGTCCCAGCCAGAGGGAGAACTGCTCTTCTGTAGCTACTAGATGCAATGCTGCTAGCATACATACAGTAAACATAAAATAGTCCTTCAGTGTAACACTTAGTCAGTGTTGAGTGTTTATTAAAATAGTGCCAAAAGGGAAAGGAAAAGAAGTCATCGGGAAATAAATGGTCCATTGCCTCTTCCTCCCTTATCTAGCATAAAAGAAAGGGCTGAAGGCATTTAGTTTTAAATCTGGAGACCCCAAAAAACAAGTAATAAAAACAAAGACAAAGGCTAGTTGTGACCCGGCATTTTTACTGTCTGATTCAGAGCAGCTCTTCCTCATCACCTTCCTAGGAATCTTCAAAGAAGAAGGGCCAGTGTACAGCAAACACACTAATGGCAGAGGAACACCAGTCACCCAAAACAAAGCATACTAGTGCATCTAGTTGTAATTACCTGGTTCTCCAGAATTCTGTCTTTATGAGAGAAGCAGGCCCATGTGGTGCTTTAAAAAAAAAATCTACTTTAGTAAGCACTAAACTTATTTCCATCTCACTAAATTTGTACACTTCTTTGGAAGCTGGGCATAGGATTATCTACACATCCCTTTTAGCATCACACGACATTTAAAAGACGATTTGACAGTCAGAGAGAAAATATTAGAGAACAGGAAGGGGACTGCAGAGAGCTGAAGGGAAGATGGGCAAAAAGTAAAAAGGCAGTGTGGTCAGCAGCAAAGCGTCATCTATGTGTTATGGAAGCATCACAGGAAGCCGATATATTTGTACAACCAAAATGAGTTACCAAAAACAGAGGCATTTATATATGTTCAGTAGATGACCAGCCAACCAATGGTACAAATGTGCCACTGAGACTTAGAGTTCAACATCATGCTTTGAATGTCTAGAAACCGAGCTGGTCATTGAAAACAAAGGTGGGAGAACAGGTAATCAGTGTCCTCCCAGCAAACTGACAGAAGATGACACACACCCAGCTGGAAGGTGGAAAAGAAGATGGAGTCAACAGAAGAAATGGACAAGGAGACAGGGAAACTGAAAGCAAAGTGAGCAGGATTGAGAAGCCTAGACACCAGCAGCAGTGCAGAGCCTCAGTGAGACAGATGCTGTGCTTTGCTGGATTACACTTAAGGAAATAGTAACAGTTCTTCCAAGAAAAAGAACATGCTGCGCTCACACATGTAGACAGGAAGTGGTGGTCCCAAAAAGATAAAGAAACGGAGTCCAGCTGTTACCATTCTGTCTAAACTCCACCCCACAGTTGCCTGGCAACAGCCAGGTATGCTCTGTCCCACAGTTGCCTGGCAACAGCCAAGTGGGCCTGGCCCACTATAAAGGGGGCTGCTTGCCCCTCCTCTCCCTCTTATCTCTTGCTCTTGCCTCTCTCTAGAATCTCTTACCTCTTACCTCTCCCCGTTCCTTCCCCACACCCCGCCCCACATGGTCATGGCCGGCCTCCACCTCTCCACTTCTCCACTCTCTCCCTCTCTCTGCCTTTCTCTGCCTCTACTACCCTCTTACCTCCCCTCCCCATGCCCTGAATAAACTCTATTCTATACTGTACCATCATGTGGCTGGTCCCTCAGGGGGAAGGGATGCCTGGGCTTGGGCCTGCTGAGGCACCCCCTCCCCCCACACCTCTCCCACACCCACAGAATATATATCTATATTTTTATAAACACATCACCAGCCATCTTACCAAATGACCTCACCAGTGACACACAAGAATCACTACACTATACCGCCTAGTAACATGAGGGGAAAGTGAGGTCTCAACACTAAAACTTTCAGGCTCTAGCTGGGATGAAACTAGCCAGCAGAGGAAGGACACTTGAAGGTCCTGATCCACATTCTCACAATGGCCAACTCCACTACAAGCTGTTAGGTTTCACAACAGCTCTACAGGTATCTAGGAAAACCAGAAAACCCGGCATCAATGGTATCGGACAAGTTATTTTATTAAATAATGAAGGATTAGCCTGAAGAAAGCAGCTACATGACTGAGAAACAGAATGTTCTACCAATCGTGATTAGCAAATTTAATATAATCACCTACCTTGTAGATTTTAATGTCAAGGCCAAAGCACCCTATAATTCTTAATTTTTATTGTCATTTGTTAAATCCTATAATTCTCCTCTGAATACAGTGACATTAGCTCAATATTTATTAAATATGTATCTATACATACAATACAGTAAGGGAAGATTAAAAGGAATGTACCTGTTTAAATGATAATGAAAATTCCTGTTTAAAACGTGTGTTTGTGCGTGTGGGCATGCGTATGTGTGCGCATGTGTGTGTGTGTGTGTGTGTGTGTGTGTATGTGTGTGCACTTTGCTATTTCTATTACTCCTCAGCTTTATGATTAAAAAGGGAAGGGGCTTTATTTGCTCTCCGTTTAATGACTCTTTTTTAAAACTAAGGATCACTGGGCGGTGATAGTGCACGCCTTTAATCCCAGCACTTGGGAGGCAGAGGTAGGGGGACAGCCAAGGCTACACAAACAAAGTCTGCCTCAAAAAACCCAATAAATACAAACAAATATACATACATACCTATATACACACACACCTACACACATACACACACGCCTACACACACATGCCTACACACACACACACAGGCTGAAAGAGCTTATTAAGCCATAATTCTAGCCCAAATTCTTCCAAGTCCATTCTCACTGTAGGGTTCTGCCACTCTACAGTGGTATACTCAATGAAAGCAATGGAAAAAGTAGATTCTCACCGAAACGGTCATGAGGAAATAATCTAGGGGATGTCAGTGACTGAGACCGTGAGAAGCCGGCAAGCCTGTCATTACAGGTCTATGTCCCAGATGGACCACAGAACTACTGGTATTTTCTACGGCATACATAAACAAAATTAAGAAATGGTGCAATCGAGACATAATGTACAGTCTTAAGCAAATTAAATGTTTGGCAGATATAATCCCCATGAAATTTATTAAATTACCCATAGAAAAGATGTATATCAATAACTTAACAAAATCTTACTTCAAAGACAATTCCTAGACCCCAATTAAATTTCATAATCAAGAAAGTTATAAACAAATCCAGATAAGCAGAAGTGATGTTATTGGTGGATAGGCTTGCATTTACTGTATTTCTAATTATAAACTGTAGTCCAGACTGACACTCCTAATCTGAAAATCTGAATAAATCCTCAAAATTCTGACACCACAAGCATCAACATGACATCACAAATGAAAAATTGCACATCTGACCTCCTCAAGCCTCTAATTCCAGTGCTTGGAGTTTGAGGCTAGCCTGAGTTAAATAGTGAGTTCCATGCCAATTCAGGCTATAGAATGAGACATTGTCTCAAAAAACCAAAAGGTATAAACAAGCTGTGTGTGTGTGTGTGTGTGTGTGTGTGTGTGTAGACATATACAATATATATGTATATATACCTTCAATCATTTATATATGTGCATATACAATTTATTATAAATTAACTTCACCTATAAATAAATTGAATCTTATTTTAAATTTTGGTTCCATTTCCAGATACTGCACATGTATGTATAAATATACATATTGCATGTATGTATGTATGTATATTTAAAATCTAAAATGGTACTCAATTATTTTATATATATGTAAAGTTTATACACATACACAAAAGATTCCACTCTGAAATGCAAAACAGTTCTTCCTGAACATTTCATAGCCTGCTGTTAGTATCGATTTGTCCTGATCTTAGCGGATTGCCTCAGATCCCTCAACTGATGCCCTCTGAGAGCTCCTATACTTGTGTAATGTCTTCAGTCTCAACAGCACTCATAACAACCTTCAGCTTCTCAATGTCAACTCTTAGAAGCTGGAAAACTTGCAAACATAAGGAACTCCCACCTTACTAGGATTTGCACCTGTGAAAAATTTTAAGGCGGAGAGGAACAAGAAAGGTATGTCCTGACGGAGGAACAGCAGTGGCAAGGCATGTCCCTAGCAAGCGCAAGGCCATGGACCCTATCCAGGTGCTAGAAAATGGGGGAGGGGAAAGAGAGGAGGAGAGGGCCCAGAAGGAGAGAAGGGAGGAAGGGCAGAGCCACACCTAATGTCTTCCTTGTCTCACCTGAAACACACGAAAGTCTAACTGGTGCTGTCAATATGATGCTGCAGACTTCTCTGGCAATTTCCCTTGCAGCAGGAAACTAACGTCGGAGCTCAGAACAGCTCAGAGCCTTTCACCAGCCTACTCCTAATGCTTCCACAACACTAAACAGAGGAGGTAGAAGAAGCCAGTCACTGACTTCGTTAAACTGTCCCTTCTTCCACGCTGACAGTTCTTATTCAAGTGATTAGATTCTTAACACAGATAACCACCACAGAGCTTAGAAAGCAAATAAACATTTCTCTTTTTATAATGTTCAACAGTACAATTGACAAGACACTTCCCAAAACCATGTACTTGGCTCTCATAAAAACTGAACATGCCATGCAAAGGTTTTACAAATACAAAAAATGAAAGCAATACAAGTCAAAGGACTTGGCCAATGCCTAGTCAGTAGTGCTGTCACTATCAGAGGCATGGCAGCTGCAAAGCATTATGGACAGCCACACCTGCCTCAAGGGCCACACTCAGCAAAATGATACCCTGTTGTGCAGAACACTATGGATGCAACTATGTCTTTAACTATGAGATTGAAATCAGACAAGTGTTTACATATTTGAGTATGAATGGTAACATTACTATTATTAGGATAAGCATTCAATGTCACTACGAATACTACAATTGCCAATTTATAATTTTTTCTATCAATTCCCAGCCTATATTTCTTCACCAGCACATCTGGATTTGTTCATAGTAAACATACAATCTTGAGAAGAGTGCTGCCCCTACTGTCAAGACTGCACTGCAGGTATTTGTCATGAAGGCACATGTCGGCAAAACATAAGAACCCAAAACTTAGTGTTTAAGTCCTCTGTGATAAGAAAATGTGTATGTGTGCATATACACATGTATATGATAACATGGATACAGAGTAAAAGTGGTTACAGTCTACTAATCCAAATAAACTAAGTCCATTAGCTGCTTTACAACTATTACAGATACTATTTGACCTCTAGAAAAAAAATTAAGTTACTCAAGATCTTTAAAAACAATCCCAAAATAATTACACAATTTTCTGTTCCATAACTGGGACCTGAAATACTTGGACTCTAACAAGAATTATTTATAATTCCTTTCCAAAGCACTTTATGCATATTATCTCAGGAGCAACAATACATAGACCCAAAGATATGTGCTGTTCCTAAGCATTAGATCACATCTACAAGGCTGGACCGATTGCTCAGTGGGTGAGCACTACCGCCTAGGACTAGAGTTCAGGTCCCAGCACCCCCACGAGGTGCCCCCTCAGGCACCTGCATTCTTGTGCACACACCCATACACAGGCATATACATACACATAATTAGAAATAATAAATCTTTATAAGTACACACACACCTGAATTGGTGGAGTCTAAATCTAACTAATTTTAGGGCCTAGAACGTACATAAAACAATAGTCAGCTATGCTTTACAGCTGCTTAGGGAACAAAGTTTCAAGCCTGCCTGACAGTAATTACTTCTAAATGTGATAACCAAGCACACCCTTATATGACTGCGTTTCTTCTACCAGCCCCAGAAATAGCTACTTCTGAAATGATTAATTTCTGGAAGCTTACACATCTAACAGATGACCATCTAATATACTACAGTAACAGCTATGTGCTTGTTTTACAGGCTCAAGTGACAAATATGACGGAACTGAAAGAGGAAGGGCCTCATCTGATCTTTATCATTTCTGCCTACCAAGTCACAGTCTGTGGTTTATCAACAGTTCTACTTTTAAAATGTCTTAAATGGAGCACCCATTTGATGTGATGATAAAAATCTGCAACCTGTCAGTCTTTTACATCAACATTTTCCAAACGATTTCAAAATCCCCACTAGGCTTGAGGAGTATAAGACAATCTTACTCTAATTTCACTTTAGTAACACAAGATAATTTGCCAAGTTAATTCTGAACACCATTCATATATATACACCTTCCGAAGGTCTCAAGTGAGACAGGCACTTGACTTCAACAGCTGAAAATCTAGTGGACAACACTCAGGATGTCAGTGACCTATATTATTGATAAACTTGTTTGTATTGTTTTTAAATTCTGTAACTTCACTTTCCAAACTATGTGTTCTTAAAGAAAACAAGTTTAGTGAGCAACCACTAGTAAATCCTCTATACCAGCTGAGGATTTCCATGCCTTTACCAGCCCAGAGGCTGGGGATGTGGCTCAGTGCAGGGCTCAACCCTAGCACTACAAAAAACATACAAAAAGAATAGTAATTCTGAGACAGCGACAGGTGCTTTCCTAGTGTTAAACTCATTGTAGACACCACGAGGAGCCTGTACGAGCCGGTAGCACCCAGTCAAGACCGGTTGCACTCCACTAGCAGGAAGGAGTCCTGGGTTTTTCTCTTTAGCCCAGTGGTTCTCAACCTTCTGAATTCTGCGACCTTTTGATAGAGTTTCTCATGTTGCAGTGACCCCCAGCTATAAAATTATTTCATTGCTACTTCCTAACTGTAATTTTGCCGGTTATGAATCGTAATGTAGAGATCTGATATGCAGGGTATCTGATATTAGACCCCTCTCAATCCCACAGAGGAGCTGCACCCCCAGGCTGAGAACACTGCATTAGATGTGTTAATACCAAAAGCAGACTACTTCATCAGAATCATTCACAAGGGTTCAAACAGGAAAACTCTATCATCTGAGGAAAAGATAACCACCTGACACCCAACTGATGGCTGGGAAATGTCTAATGACCATGCCCTCTGTCACCACACAGCTTCATGGTCCTCAGACTCACACACAAAACGGAGTGGGGGGGGGGGGTGACTTCACATGTTACTGCTACACACCACAGCCTTTACTGCTTTATTACAATCTGAAAGTGACACACCCCATTCAACAACGCCACCTTTTAATCAGTGCCTGACTCTAACTGGCACATGGAAAGACTCCCTGAAAGGAATGAGAAGACTAAGCACTTGCATGGTGCTTAGGCACATCTTCCCTCGACTTGTTTATAGGGGACCATAAGATAACTCTGAGACAGTGAGATGGCTCAGTGAGTAACTGTGCTTGCAGACTGTCCTCTGACCTTCTTCTGCACACCCATACCACAGTGTAAGCATGCGTGACCACATGCACTCTAAATGATAAAGAAATATAATTTTAAAATTAAATAATAATAATAATATAATTGCAGCCAAACTTACAATTACTAGGGATTATCAAAAATGTCAGACTTTATAAACCTCACTGTAAAATATCTCATTAGTATTGAAGAACTGATTTAAGAGAAACCTAATGGTTAAGAGGTTGGGCTCCATATCACAGAAACAGGTTCAAATTCCAGGCCTACCTCTCGAAGCTGTGCATGTTGGGGAAATGATTTAACCTTTCACAGCCTCCATTTATCTTCCTGAAAAGAATGCAGTCTCTATCTCCTATAATTATAGTAAAGAAATTAAATATGGGTATATAGATACTTAGTCTATTTCCTGACATATTATGAATGCCAAATATTGTTTTTATCACTATTTCTATAAAACATCTAGCTTGAAGTCTAATCAGGCGAATAAAAACATAAGTAAGGGTCTTTAATTATGATGCTACAGCCTTATTACCGAGGGATGTTACACATACAACAAAATTAATGAATTTACTGCAACATATTCTCAATATACTTATATACTTATCAACGCCAGTAATTCAAAAATTACCGAACATGAACAAAGTTGGGAGAGAGACAGTAAGTCCCAACTAGGATGTTCCTTTATGACAAACCACACCTAGTTTTCATTTGATTTTATGTCATCCTTTGGCTGTGCTGGAGATTAACCCAAGGATCGTACATGTTAGTCAAGTACTTACCACTGAGCTACATCTCCAGCCCTACACTATCTTTTTAATTAGTCTGAGTTTACAAGGCTTTTTTAAAATTCACACTGTTCCCTTGAGGGCTGTCTATCAGTTGTTCACACCTGTGAATTTACTCATATAAGTCCTTCAGATAACACCCACCCACCTGATGTGTCATTTGAAAAATCGGGATAGCAGCTGGGTAATTTTAAAACAAAGTGCTTGGGGCTGACCCAGCTGTGGGCAGCAGGTAACTGCCCCACAGCCCCACAGGAAGAGAGGCTCACAACTGTTAAAACAACAGAGCAGCTTCCCTTCTAGGAAACTGCAAGCTCCCTGATTCATTCTACTGCCCTGAGCATTAATATCATTCAGGGCCTCACACATGCAAGTCAAGAACTTACTGCTGAGCTACGGCCTCTTAAACAAGCTTTCAAAACTCAATCCAGGGCCACTGGGGGCAAGTTTTTCACTAGGCCAATGACTAGCCCATTACACAAATAAGAACCAATACACATTCTTCTACAGATAAAATGAATTGCTATCTGAAATAAATCAACTTATCCTGAATTTGTATACAAATAATATCCCACTTTACCTCAAACACCAATTCAATCTTACAACACAAGAATCGTAAGTGTTTAAGTACTAAAATGTACACCGCAGTAGATAAATATTGCCTCGGACTCACAAACACACATATTTGCAGGAAAGACAGGAAACAGCATGAAAACATAAGAAAACTCTCCCAGGTACCGACTACTGTCACAAATATTCTAAGAACATATCACCTAGAAAATCTAAGAAAAGCATTCCGTGGAAAAGTGTAACAAACTGTTGGACTGCACCAGCTTGGCAAGGGCCCCAGCCCTAGAGCACCGGACAGTGAACACTAGTGGGGGGGCTGGCGCCTACATCACAGTGGGGACTTTCAAAATTCAAAGACAAGGAGTCACCTCAGACAAAAGCCATGAAACAACTGAAGCATGTACTAAGACCAAGTCATGGAGTATGAAATGCAGCTGAACCCTCCCCAAGTCACAGAAGCACATCCAAAACAGAGACGACTGACATGCATGTTACACGGGCAGCAGCTCTGGAAAGAAACCCTAACACCCCACACAGACATCAGGGAACACTCTTCACTACTGCTGCTGGGAAAATGGCATACCCATGAATACAGTTCGAAAGAATCACATTCAACTTTGTTCCCAGGTAGTATCTCCAGCGAAATGAAGTAGTTTCATTTTCTTGAGCAATGTAGTAGTACACAAATATTTCCAGTACAGATTGCCCTCATTTGTCCTAGTACATCTGGATGGAAAGAGACTTGCACAGCACCTGTAAAATGAACATAAACCAAGGATGCCACGACAGGTATTCTAAGAACATTTGACTTGCAGAATTTCCAATGATGGTCAATAACGTCAAATCTCCTATGGCACTTCAGGGTGCATTCCCCACTAGCATCCTACTTCCTAGGCTGACTGGATTCTTGTGACGTGAAAAGAGGAAGGAAGGGAAACATGAGTACTTGATATGAGAAACCTAAGCACAGGGTACATCAAAGTATGTCCACAGTGTGTGTGTGTGTGTGTGTGTGTGTGTGACTTTGAGATACAGTCTCACTATATAGTAGAATGCAAGAATGCAGGGGATACTGCAATGCCCACTACATACATATATACTTCTGTTAGATGTCCGTACCTTCGGGTGTCCTGGCTGCTGCGCTGGTTCCCCTCCGTCCCCAGGTGATAATCACATGGTATCAGTCCAGTCATACACAGCCTGGGCTCTCCTCCATACCTAGGAGCAGCCATGGTTCCTTTTTTTTTTCATTTGGTGCTGAAACCCAAGCCCATTCATTTTTGTTTCCTTTCCATTTCTTTCTTTCTTTTTTCACTCACTAGTAGTGTTCCTGCTACTGTCGTGACAGTTTGTGTTTAAAATTGCTCTACACGCACAGTTGTGTTTAAAATAACTTCTGCAAGCAGCTCTCTGAATTGACTGAATCAGCACCTGCTTGTCCAATGGCCAGCACTAACTAACCTACATCGCACGCTTTCATTCTGTATTGACTAAGGAAGTCAGACTCTGTGGTAAGCTTCTCTTAGGAAAAATAACCAATGTGGCTCATGAAGACTTACTGGAAGGTAAACACTTACTCAAGCTAGCGCTAGAACTATACATGACTACATAAACTCATTATGAACACAGTAGGTCCCAAAATGCCGTATTCAACAAACCATATCATCACACTATCAAGAAAAAAAAATAGTAAAAAGCAGGTTAATAAATGCCTTCTTATACAAAGTACAGGACAAAAATTTATTCAACTTAAGATTCTGATTTAGGGAAACGAATGCTGTCAACTATTAACATGAGTTGGAGATTTAAGAAGTAAATAATTCAATACCAAGTTGGATGATCTTATCAAAGTAAAATAAGATAAAACCCCCATGCAAAGGGACTTGATACTCAGAGAAATAATCCAGATAATAATACAGAAATAAAGTAAACAAAGTTTGCTAAGGATGTGTTTGAAACTGCTAATAACTAGAAGTGTTAGATCAAAGAATTTAATTTGAAGGCCTACACCTTATAAATGAAGGAGACACCCAATCTTCTCAGTCTATAAAAAGAACTATATAAGGAAAAGTTTCGTGATTTCTTTTTAGAGGAACTTAATTAATTAATTTCAGAAAGTACATAGTGTTTGAGTTTTAAATGACCTGTGGCACATATCATTAATACCCTGTGCCCTCATGTTATACAAACAGGCCATAGCAATGAAAGTGATTAAACTCAGAGCATGGGGACACTACTTTAGACAAATTTCTTAATTTCCCTGGGCTTTTAATTTCTTCATGAGAGTAGCACTTCCTATCCCATAAGATTTTTATAAGACTTGAGAACCTAGTACTTTTTTTTTTTTTTTAATCTACAGACTTGTGCTTGGCTTCAAGTAAACACTCCATAAATATTAGCTGCTGCTGCCACTGCTACTTCTTACAGTCAGTTAGCAACAGGGGTGGAAGGACATGACACAGAGAGAGAGGAATCCTGAAGCCAAAGAAGAAAGCCTTAGAGAAGGCATCTTTGACTAAGGAAGAGTCAGTTTTCATTTCTGTGAAAAGTCCAGTCTCTTTGGAGAAAGTGCTGCAGCAGAGTAGCGTAAGTTTTGCTATTAGAACCCTAGCAAGGCTGTTGCTGCTCTCTCTACTTTCCTGCCTCTGTGGGAAAGTGGGCGAGCAGAAGGGTGGCAAAGGCAATGAGCTTGGAGAGCCACCAAGAACAGCATTAAGATCTAAAGTGTGGCACTGTGCTCTGGAATACAAGCAACTGGAAGATTGTCTTGCCAGGAAAGTCTCCATTTAAAAAAAAGAGGCCAAAGCCAACATGAAGACATGACCAGAAACAACTCTATTAACTGGGGGTAGAACAGAGAAGCATCATCAGCTCCTCTCACAGCAAGTTTCAAACCTGTAGGGACGCCAAACAAAACTAACTTATTTGCAGTTTTCTAAAATGTGTTGTGTTCAGAAATAAGAATAAAATGCCTTGAAACAAGTATAGACAGCACCAGACTAGATGAAGATATGGTGTGTCAAGCTACAGTTCACCAAGTAATCAAGTCCAAATGAACCAAAACAGTAACTTACTTACCTCTGGGAACTGGAGAAATGAGTCTCCGACTAAGAGCATTCGCTGCTCTTCCAGGACTCACTTCCAGTACCCAGGCCAGGTGGCTCCCAAGCACCTGTAACTCCAGCTCCAGGAGATTCCCAACCCTCTTCTGACTTCTATAGGCATCAATATGTGCTCACATACACTCACATAAAGAGAACTAAAATTTATTTTTTACTCTTATTTCTGATTATTTATATGATGAAAAAATGAATGAGAATGTCAGATATTTTGACATGAAGAGTAAAGATGTTTACCCAGGGCACATTTTCTACTTGATGAAATAAGCCACCAAAAGAACAGTTATGCGCCCAGCAACTCTCTATAAAGAACACTTCAGCTGGTCTCCTAATATCTACTCCTTGCAAATTAATTACCAGGCCAATCAATCAATGACCCTAACCACAGCGCTCCATCCCTACAGGGACGTTCTCTAAGCAATGGTCATGGCCATGACAACTCTGGCCAATGAGGTCCAACAAGACAGTTTCTGACGGATTTTTAGCAAAGAAAAATTCTGGCTCTAAAGAAAGAGTCATAAAAGCCAAAGTCCCCTCCTCCTCCACCTGCAGTCATATTCAAAAGAGCAGGCTTCCAAGGTCTGCTGATAGTCATCTAGAAACCACAAGATATCTAAGCCTTCAAATGGTAGGACTTGTAATTTCATAATAAGAGCTGATGACTCATCCAATGGCATTCCTCTTATGCAGACTGTCAAATGCCCATAGTCTCAAGGCCATTTATATAAGCATCCTAATTTACATGGCTTAGTCTCCAAGTTGATCATAGTGATAGAACAAACTTCCAAACAAGCCAAAATACAACTTAAAACTGACAAGTACTGACAGTTAAAAAAGAAATATTCTAATACTTTTCAAAGAGTTTCCACATATTTCCCTTATAGGTTTACCAATAAAAAAGGTAATTAATAAGAGATTATAGAAACATATTTGGCATGAAGTTATACGTCTAGAGCCTGTTTAGTTATAAGCACCCTGACTTTTTAGGACATAAAAGATTATAGCTTCATAGAAGCTAAAATATTCATTATGTTTATATGATTTAAAGCATCAATGAAGGAGGAAAAGGTAATGTTTTTGATGTGGTTGAATGTAGCTTTAAAGGAAGTCTTTTAAGCCAGGTGTAGTGGCATACCCCAATCCCAGTGCTTAAGAAGCTGAAGTACAAAGATCCCAAGTTTGAGGCCAGCCTGAGCTACAGTAGCGAGTAGTGAGATTTTTCTGATAGAGTATCAGAAAAAAGAAAAAGTTTTAAACCTTTAGAAGCTGCTGTTGAGTAGGAAGCTAGAATAGACTAGAAGCTAGAATAGACTAGAAGCTGAGGCTCCAGCTCAGTGTTTCTGACTCTCATAGAATGTTCATGCAATACTAAATTCAATCTCTAAGGATGTCCAAGTTGGGGGAGGGGGGGAGGGGGGGAGGGTTGATTTGAGGTAGTCCTGACAATTCTCTGAGTTAGGAAGATGGATCAGTTTACCTCACAAATGTTATGACCTAAGTTCGGATTCCCATAACTCAAGTTCAGCCAGGTAGTGCACGTATGTAATCCCAGCTCCAGGGGGAAACATGAGGTGGAGACAGACAACCGCCCCAAGCTCACCCCAGAACTCAAGGGCAGCTAGCCTGGTGGTATACACAATAGCTGTGAACAACAGAGATCCCATCATAAACAAGGTAGAAGGTGAGGGCCAACATCTGAAATTCTCTTCTGGCCTCTACACATACACTGTGGCAAGCATGTGCTAGCGCTCACACACAGGAACAGACACAATCACACACATCACAGACACAAAGAATAGATGGACCAGTTTGAGGAGAAGCTAAAATTGTTTATCTTGCCCATTTATGATATTTCCAACTTCCCCAGACCATACAAACTGCTAAAATACAAATGAAGATGTCTCTGGAAAGCATTGACTTTACAGCAGCCACAAGGCAAGATGGCAATAAAAGGCATTAGTAACAGCTGTACAGTGGAATAACCAGTCATAAAAAGCAGAAGGAGCCAGGGGGAGGAAGCAAGGACAAAACCACAGAGCCCTTACACACACGGAGGTCTCGGATTCCCATTCACATGCGCAGATTCGTTGTTACAAGAAGCAGTTTCATACTTTTATAAGACTGCTCTGTGAGCTGAAGAACACAGGTTTACAATGATAAAGCACCTATCGTTCCCAAAAGAACCTGTCCTGTTGTACAACGTATCAGATGAGCACAGTTCCACACACCCGAGGTCAACAGCATGCTAGTTCTTTTAAGGCTAACTCAGGTCATAAATACACTATAAACTTAAGTAGGGTTTGAAAAACTAATACACACACACACATGTGTGTGTGTGTGTGTGTGTGTGTGTTCACCATAACATTCCCAAACTGCACAGAAGATACGGTTGTGCCTGGGGAGAACACAGGTGAACGGACTTTACCACATAGAGGGTAACGATGATGATTTCTCTAGTTGAAAGAGGCTCCTTAGAACCTTAGGAATTCTTGCTGCTGGCAACCCTGATCAGGACTGTAGTTCAGCAGACCAGAAATGAAGCACATGGACATTCTGGAGCCAAGAATGTGTGTGATTTCCTACCTAAAATTAGCCATGCCTATTTCGCCAGAGCTGGGTTGGGCTTCTCTATTTTAAGGTGTACAGAGCCAAATTACTTAAGAGTATATAATTGCTGGCTAGTCTCAGGACTAAGAGTGTCAGAAACTTTCCTCCCAGGCTTCAGGATGGCTAACTGGTTTCCACAAAATCCCATACTTAATGGCCTTGCCATTTGGGGCTAAATATCCTGCTAATGAGCCATGTAGTATAAACAGCCATGAAGACATACCATACACAAAATAAGCAAAAGGAGATGCCCCTTTGTCTTTGACTGATGCACCACTCCCAAACACAGAGACACTATAGCAGAAGTGATGGAAACTTGGCAAAAGTCAAAATACTTTAAAGGTAACTACCTGCTTTTCCATAAAACTGTATAGGTCTGACCATGAAAAACCTTCCAAGTTATGCCACCTATGTTTACCTACCCACGTGCTGCACAACTGGAATAAACCCGACTGAAGGGGCTACTTGGTCTACACACTGCACTCCAGAAACTACAGAACAGACTAGGGAAGGTCCCTTTGGTACCAGCAGGAGAATGTGCATTACTTTCTGTTTAATGGTGTTGACTTTTCAAATACAGATGAAAGAAAGTGAAAAGGCATGCCTTCCCACGATGAACAAGGGCAGTTTTGTCAACGGGGTATAAAACTGAGCTGTACATTGAAATCTAAGCTGCACAGATAACATCCGTGATTTCTGCAACCCCAAGGCAAAGACCTAGCATCTATTTTATTACAGCAATTTGAGATCCTGGCACAGACATCTGTCACTATCAGGTTCCTGACACTATTGTGCTCTAGCAGAACACAGTATTAACACCTGATTTGACACCCTCGATTACATTAGGAGTAAAGGGACACACATACCTTCATTTTCAGAGGCATGACACTTCACTTTCAATACCAAGTCAAACGTTCTTTCTGGATTTTCCCTAAAATAAAAAGAATCTTGTTATATTTACTTTGCATATGTTTCCATATATGTGGGCTTTTGTGGTGCTAAAGATTGAACCCAGAGCCTGTTCATGCTAAAAAACTACATCCCTATAATTTACTGACTTTGTTGTTGTTATTGTTGTTGTTGTTGTTGTTGTTGACAGGGCTTCTCTGTGTAGCTTTTGTTGTCCTGGAACTCACTCTGTAGACCAGACTGGCCTCGAACTCATGGATCTGCCTGCCTCTGCTTCCTCTAAATCTAATCCTGTTCCTGCTTCAGCATACTCTATGATACTCCCTGAGCAGGTAGCAGAAATATAAATGAAAATGTTTTATCAGTTTGATATGAGTTATATAATTCAGACTTTGGAGTTCTGAATCAGGGGGCAAAGTACGTCAGCTGTAAGAATGCTTTCTCACCTATAATGCACCCTGCCCACCTCACAGAGTAATCAAGTCAATGTGGGAAAGAGCATTGGTGAGTAGTACTTTCACCCTAGTGAATCAAAACTAGAAAGCCAGTACGCCCTTAAGCATCTTCTCCCATGCTGTCAAGAGCCAACACAGGCTGCCCAGCTTTCTCCAAAGAAGCTGCTGTAACACAGCATCAAAACCTGATTCCTGCTACATTCTAGACTCTCACAGAAAAGTGCTCCTTAGATAGGATATTTTTCACAGGCTTTCCTGAGATGTTCTTTATTGTACTTGAACATGCTCAAAGTAGAGAGTTGGTCACACACTCCAAGGTAACAAAACCTAACAAAAATTATTTTCTTGATATCAATTATTTTTAAGGAATTTGGACATTTGGCTCCTCTTTAAACCCCCGTGGAGAACAGAAAGTTTGTTTCACTTCCTTTAGAAGTACTAGCTTGAGTTATTTTTTATTCTTCCTAAGTTCTTACAAGCTTAACCTATTTATTTGCTACATTTCAAAAGGCAAACTGAAATATACGGAGATACTTAAAGCAAACAAAAATTTGGTATTATAACGTCTCTTTCGATCAGAAGGTGGGGATGTAGCTCATGAGTACACAGTATCTGCCCTAGAGTGCTTGAAGCCTTGGGTTTGACCATAATGGGAGGGGGAGGCAGGGGGAACAGATAAAGAAAACTACATCACAATGCAAAAAGGTGATGATGCAGATTTCAATTACTTCTGCTAAGACTAGTGCCTTTGTACATTGGCTTTTTAAATACATACTTTAAGATATTACTGCTACCTCTCACTTCTAAACAAACATTGATTTTATATATATATATAATCAATAATATATATGTTGATTTATACATATAAAATCATGACATTCTCTAGAGACAAGCCATACAAATTAATTTATAAATACTCTCTTCTCCACTTCCTCATCCCACCAGCTATTAACTTGCTTCATGAGCATAAAAAGGGCTCCAGCAATCTTTTTTTTTTTTAGTTCCCTCATAGTGTAATTAATTGTCCAAAGAGCAAGTTTTTTTTTTAAAAAAAAAATCACCCTGCCATCTATGGTATCAAACACCCTTCCATCTATGGTGTCAAACATTAAAGGAAATATTCTAAAATGTGTAACATTTCCATAAAATATTTAATTTGTCTTAGGTAGATAAATACTGACTTGGTTATACTTCTCTGCAATCTACAGGGCCTTTCATCGTGGCTCTAATACACACAGTGAGGTAGAACGGAAGAGGAGGGGGCCGACAAAGAAGATGAGATTTCTTCCCAAAGTAAAGTTTCCAGAGAAAAAAAGCAACAAATACCCATCTCTAAGACACCTCCAAGCAAAGCCGCCACCGTTATTCAAATTGCATTTTACCTACTCCCTACAAGTAAAATGGCTAATGGTGAAGAGCCACCTTAGTGCATATACCACTCTGCAAGCAGCACACACAGCGAGCGGCTGCATAAACAAACACCGCTTTCATTTTAAACGAAGGGAAAGCATCAGAAAGCGACTCAGGCCACCCTGGAAAAACACCCTAAAGGGAGCAACGACGTCGATCCTAACGCAGGGGGAGCGGTTCCCTAACAACCGCTCGCAGAGCCGCCGGTCCGCCCACAGCGGCGCACGGCCGACCGGGCCCGAGGAAGCCGGGTCGCCGGGCGGGCAGGCTTTGCGGCCTAGCGCGGACCGCCGCTCAGCGGGCCGCACGGGGCAGGCCGCACCCGGGACCGCGGAGGCCTGGCCCCGCCGCCGCTCACCTGGTCCTGCGGTCCATGGTCACATGTCGCTGCGGGGCCGCCGTCGCCCCGCGTCCACACGCCCGCACGCCGTCCGGGACGCGCTGCTCAGAGCGGCGGCCGGCCCACGGCGCCCTCCGCGGCCTCGCGGGGACAGCACCGCGGCGACGTCGCCCCCGCCCCCGCCTCTCGGTTCCCGCGACCCGGCCGGCGGCGGCTCCGCCACCTTCCGCGAACCAGGAAGTCGGCGGGAGGGGGAGGGGGCGCACGGGGACGCGCCCTGCGGCTGCACCTGGCTGCGCGGGCCCCGGGAGGGACCTGCCCTCCTGCTGTCCTGGGCACTGGCTCCTGTCCCCGTCCCGGAAAAGCACTTCTGCCCGGGGGTTCCCACATCATCACGACTCCCATTCATTGCAAATTGGGAGCTCAAGTGGATGCTCCGGCTTCCGCCTCCCTCCTGCCAGTGGCCGGATTCGTGCTCTCTGAAACCCAGAGCCGCCCCCTCCTGATTCAGGAATGTTCCGACTTATGCACCTGCTAACCAGCTCTGCCAAACAGCTCAAGGATAGGCTCCAGTTGCCTGCACATATGGGAAACACATTCCTGCCGCAGACACTGACGCACAGCCAGGGACTTAACTTTTGAACACACAGTGGCAGGCCCCTAGAGTGTCGTTCTAGGAGAGCTGAGAGGGCACCGCGAAGGATGGAGGAGGTGAAACCTGATTTCCAGAACTCTGGAGCATGTGTTTCTGTAAGCAGTGATAAACACTGGCTCGGTGTTTTCAACACCTGAGCTATAGGTACCTAAATCCAGAGCAAGAGACTGGATCTGAGGTAAGGAAGCAGTGGGCAGTGGCAATGTTGGAACCTAACTTGGCATAGTTGGAATCTAACCAAGCGTGGCTGTTGCTGGTTCTTACTGTGGCTTCCTACTGCCTTGTCTGCTGCTGTCTCAAATTCGGGATCTACTAAATAGACATTTAGAAAGATGTATGGTAGACATTCAAAACATTGTGCAGGGCTGAAGAGTCACAGAGACTCCCTAGGGACTGGGGAAGGCTTTCTCCCAGCTAGCATTCACCCTTGACAAAGGCTAGAGTGACTGTCATGCAGTAAGGGTTACTTCAGACTGTATCCACACAGAAAGTACAAGAATGAGGAAACCAAAGTGGTATGAATGTGGTATGAGTCACGACACATAAAAGTCAGACAGGGAGCCTTGAAAAATAAAGACTAGTTTTGATCTTACATTTTCCTGTCAAAAATGGTGTTGCTCCATCAACATAGCAAGACATATTCCACAGTCACAAACCTCTTATTTAAAAAATGAGCTCCCAATGTAATTGAAAAACAAAACAAAAAGGCGCATTATCAGTGCATACTGTGTTGTCACAGCTTGAGTTGGTATGGAGTGCTTAACTTCAGTTTCTCGGTTCCTACATTTGTAAAATGGGAATTATGAGTTGCCTATCACATGAGCACTGTGTTGTTCAAGTTTAAAAGTGCTATGCTTCTTGTGAGACATTTGGAGAAATCAGTGGATTTCAGTTTCACAATTAGGCTGACTATACCATGTTTATATGGTTTTCCCATGTAAAGATTTTTGCTGCCTAACTAACAAGCTAACTTACTCCAAAGACTTGAAATAAATTCTGTAATTAAAAAACACTTCTGCCCCAAGTGTTACCAAAATGTGTGAGCTTCTCCTTTCATATAATCAATTCTTCTCCAAAGAAAACAATCCTGCCTAGAATCCTGCCATGAATTCTTAGTCTGGGGTAAGAAAATAGTAACAAATGTTTTCACCATCCATTGCTGGGATTATGTAAAGTGACAGTCACTCTATAACGTTAAGAGTGTTACTCACTCAAGCTATACTAAGTATTAAAACATAATGCCACATATTTTTTTACTCCATATCAATTACATTTGGGGCCAACTACAATAAAGAGTTAGATATTATTGAGTTTAATAAATAAACACAGATATGATTTATATACATAGTTTATCAAAAAATTATTGGAGAAAGAAGTCATGGCTTATTGAAACCAGTGGTATAATTTTGGTAATGTTTGCTTCATCTTAAACAACATTACTAATAGAGAAGTTTATAGAAGGCAGATTTTCAATTCCCAAGATCATATTTCAGCAATAATATTTCCTACTTGACCAGATATTATAATAGTATTGACAAGGAGCACACAACAGGACCAGACTACAGATTAGTGGTAGAGCAGTTGCCTACCATCTACAAGGTTCTGGTTGGATCCCCAGCACAGGAAGAAAAGTAAAAAGAAAAATATATTCTTCAGCCCATGAGTGTGGTAGTCTAAGAATATGGTCTTGATGATGAATGTGGTGATGTCTGTTACTAAGTTGGTCTCGGCCTTGACACGATTCAATAATGGGAGAGGTGAATTAAGATACCCTAACTAAGTCCACAGGACTGTCTATTTCAACTTATACTTTTTTTTTTTTTGCTTTATATAGTTTATATAGAGCATATTATATTAGATATTCCAATTTATGAGCACTGAACCTCCAAACCACTTCTCATAGGTTATGACTGTTTTACCTTTAATGCTTGGTTTTTGTTGTTGTTGTTGTTTTGGGTTGTTCGGTTGTTTGGTTGGTAGGTTGGTTTGGGGCTTTGTTTTGTTTTGTTGATAGCGGTTTCCTGGTATTAGTTTAGCTCTTTTGATCTTTTTACATAGAAACTTTCTAAACCATTATGTTTGAGCTTTTTCTACAATACCTGATGGTGCCCATTTCCCTCAAACTGCACCTGAATGGTCTCTGGTTGATGTTGTTACGTACTAGTGACGTAGAAGAACCCAAGTCTGGTGCACATCTGGTTTGTCTTGTGAGCCAGCTCCTCTGTTTCTCAGAGTATGGATAACCACAGAGATAAGCACTTACGTGTGCCTTGGAAGTGAAATGTTTTTAGTATGTAGGGGTCCTCCTTCCCAGTTCTTCCCTCTGGGTAGAAGAAAGAGGCACACAGAGTTCTCAGAGGTACTTAGAAAATAATTCTATCCATAATGCTTTAGGGATACTATAATCCAAGCATCTTGGCTCTTAGAATAAGTTTCAATTATATCTGTTGATAAATTGTATTTATTACTGACATTTACTGTGCTTCCCATTCATTTTTTTTTTCTTTTCTATGTTCGTTGCCAGCTTTTTAAAAATTGACATTTTTCATATTTTCATTTCTGGCCTCCTTCTGCTCTACCCTAAAGCTGGGAAGTTACGAGCTCTCTATTCATTAACTAGACACATGTGGGCTGTGGGGCTCATCAGTTTATATCAAAGTTTAAGGTTTCAAATAACTAACTTAGAATACAGTGTTTAGAGGCGCCTGCTCTTCAGCTGTAATGGGCAAATTTCCAATCGACCATTCCCTAGCATCTAACTCTCCATGGTTTCTTCTTAATATTCTTAGGTTAAATTTATTAATAACATTCTAATCTTCATTATGAAGAAAATTTATTTCAACAAAATATCCAACAAGTCAAATTTCTTAAGAAAATATCCTTAAATATATGATTTCTTCTTGACTGGACATGATGACCAGTACCTTTAACCTTAGTACTATGGAGGCTGAGACAGGTGGATCTCTATGAGTTTGAGACCAGACAGACTACATGGTGAGACCCTGTATCTTTTTTTTTTTTTTTTTAATGTTTTAACTTGAGTTTTCATGTTAACAGTGTTAACAAGGAAAGCGTTCTTCTAGTGTTCCCTACATAGTCTACATCAGTAACAAACATTTGAGTCTCCTTCAACAAAACGTGTTTACCATTGAAATAGAAGCCAGAAGGGAGAACAAAGGAGCAGTATCTTTGCCAAGAACCTACTTTCTGGGTTGATTCAAAAGTCAAATTCAAAGATGCCTTCCAGTTTGTAGACAAAAATGCCACAGACAAATGTTGATACCTTTATTACCAAACCTGAACATAAGCAAATAATTATGAGTTTCAAATGGTGAATTATATTTATTTTGTTGTTATGCCCTTAATAAGAATATTATCAAAACCCACATAATAAAACACCTCTTTCCCCTTCTCCTAGCAATTTATCCAAGTTATAAAATAAATTATCTCACCTCTGACCAGCTTCTGCTGGTTCACACTTATCTTCATTCCTCAACCTGCCAGACATTGGAAAACTTCAAACTGCCCTTGAAATTAAGAGCAGAGACTATGCAGGAGAGCAAGACCAGAAGATTGTAAGCAGAGAACTTGAATTTTCTTCAGGGACTCTGAAAAGTCTCTCTTGAACTTCAAGAAGCAGCACAATGTTTGTGTAACCCTGTGCATTGCATGGGAAGCAAGCTCCTGACCCCACCCACGAGATACTCCACATAAATAAAACATCATCATTGTGTGACAGCCCTGCTCACACCCATTGACTGCTTCAGTAGAATGAGTAATCACATCTAAAGAGCAAGTTGGTTAGAATTTACTGGAAGGACTCAGAAGAGAGTATCTAATATGATACTGGTGATCCAAACCAGCAACCTCTATAAGGAACCCTAATCCTGCTGTAAAAGACCATCCCAAAAAACATTCCTGCTTGCCAAGTTCTACTCTCCTAAAATACAATCACTAGACAAACATGAGATGCATAACCATACACAAATGGCTCAGGAGTGTGGGGAGATGCAGCATGTCAGTCATTAAAATTCAGTCAAATTAACACCAGGGCAAAAATACAATTCTATAGCACAAGGATCCTTGAAGACTAAAGAGATTGACAATCCCAACATATTTGATGGCTCCCTCCCTCATTTGTTTCTACTACAAATTAGACAAAATAAAAATTAAAACCAGGCCTTTTCTTGGGTGCCAAAAGTATGGGCATCACCTCATCTCCTTACTATTGTCTAGTGTCTGGTGTCTGGTGTCTGGTGTCTGGTAGGGTGAGAAAACCACTTGTAACCTTCTGTGGGAAGGCAGAAGAAACTGCCCAAGATCTTAATTCCATGTGGATTACATTTATTTTCTTTGTGAAAAGACACTGTCTCACACACATTTCTCCATCCTCTGTTCACCATGGAGTAGTTTTCTTGCTGTCTTCTAGAGATGACCAACAAGGACAGCTGGGTGTGGCTAGAATGGGAAGGAAGCTTTAGGATCCATGACTCAGCCTGATCTGTCACCAGTCATCTTCAGGTGACAACAGTGTTCTTGCATCCGTGAGGACAAATGGCACTTTCGACCTGCTACATGGATACTTCCCGAGTCTCCCCTTCAGTTCCTTCATGGATAGAGTTTTATATCAGGAACAGTCAGCCCAGTGTGTGCTGAGTGCAGTAATTACACCGTGTCCTCAATGTGGCCACTCAAGCAATCTACCCAGTAAGCACTGCTAATTCCTATTCTGTGGTGGCATAACGAAAGCCATTGATTGCTACGTGATTCATGCATTGCCTCTGATTTCTAATACAAATATGTTGTACTTCTTCTTTGAATAAGCAGGTATTAATCCTTAAGTAATGCATGCATGGATGTCTGTGGGGTGCCCTAATAGCAGGATTGGAAGTCCAGCTTTAAATCTAGTGGTCTTCTCAGGCAAGCCAACTGGTAAAACCACTTCTAACCTGGGAAAGCAAAAAGGCACATGTTTTGTTTTGATATTTGAGTCACCGTATCATGTCATACACCAGAAGCACAAGTTTTACCACATTTGCCTTTTTCGTTGCCAAGTGCTTTGTGACCATTTTGTTAGCTGAGTCCCTCCATAGCCCTGTGAGGTATAGATTGTGCCTAAAGAGGCTCCATAAAGGAAGCTCTCTCTCCAGGGACATTTTATTCCTAAGATTGCCTGCATGGAAGAGTGTACTTTCCCATCTACCAGAGGCACCCAGAAATAGAAGTTAGTAAGCACTATACCACAGAACGATTTTTGAAACCCACTTTCTTCATAAAGACTGTGCCTTCTCTCTGGCTGGGACATTTGCTCGCTCAAAACTAAAGTAAGCTTCAAGTGAATCTCTAGTGTTTGCTAGTTGATGACGTCTGATTTAAAAAGCATTGTATAATAAACTAAAAGAGGGCTAGGCAGTGGTGGCACAAATGGCTTTACACTCCTTTAATCACAGCATTTGGGAGGGCGAGGCAGAGGTGGGCAGATCTTTGTGAATTTGAGGCCAGCCTGATCTACAGAGTGAACTCTGGATAGCCAGATCTACACAAAGGAACCCTTGTCTCGGGGGGGGGGGGGGGGGGGAAAAAAAAAAAAAAAGGGGGGGGGGGGGAGGGGGGGGGGGGGGGGGG
>JADRCH010000079.1:6194367-6254970 GCA_019843965.1 Rhynchomys soricoides | reverse complement strand
GGGGGGGGGGGGGGGGCGCTAACCTGCTGTTTCTACTCCATTATATTACAGAATTGAAAGCTAAAGTCAAAAGAAATTTTATTAATCTGTAGAAACACTGATTTTTAAGGAAAAGCTTTACTTAGAAAGTCAAAGACTTGCTTGTCTTAAAAATGAAAAGGAAAAGTTAAAAAACATTCATGAACACTCTTAAAAATTGAAAATAAGCTTTTATAATTATCTCTCTATATTTATTTTATATACATTCTTGGTATAAAACTATTCAACATATAAATTTTAACAATTACACTAAAATTATGTATTGGGGAAATTATGCTAGTGGATGTTTTCACTTGTTTTTGGAGCGTATGGGTTACTGGGAATTGGTGCCAGGAAGTGGATCTGAGTTGACTGATAGGCAGTCACTAACCCCTAAGCTAAAGGTTTTCTGGAGCTGTTTGCATGGTTTGCTTTCTGCTTTTGTTCCATACTGCCTCTTCTGGTGTGGGCTACTCTGTGCAGTTGTCCTTTCCCTCCCAGGCATGAGTGAGCAAAGCCTCCAAGGATGTTGTGAGCTAGCTTCTGAATTCTTTTACCTTCCAGATGACTGCTTGAGTCCTGGCTCCCATTGCTTTCTGTTGCCTTGACTAAATACTCCGTGCTGCGTGATTTATAATGGAGGTTGATTTTGAAGATGGTTCTGGAAGTGGGAAGTCCAAGAGACTGATGCTGATATTATGGAACATGGAGTCACAGCCTGTGCCCCAAGAAGCCATTTAGCTACCTGTCCTCTATAAATCAACTGAAGGAGCCAAATTAGTAGTGGAAAGCAAGAAAGGTGAGATTTATTCAAACTTTGAAAAGAGGGACAAACAGATCAGCAGTGCATATACACACAAGGTTACCTTCGGTTGTGAATGGAGGGCAGTGTTTAAAGAGAAAGCAAGAGCTTTGCTTTTAACTATGCAGTCTGGCCAAGGTGTGGTCTCCAGTCCACCCTTGTCTCATTTCCTAGTCTCTCTTGCCTGGTGAGTCTCTCCTGCAACATACTCAGACAAATTGTAAATCTTTTCCAGGAGACAAGTTCCTCCTCCCTGGAACAAATTCCTCTTCTGAAGGCCCCAAGACTTTGGGCCTTTCTTCTCCCAGCAGGAGATTCTTATGGAGATTGTCCTTTTTAGAGGCCTAAGCTTTCTATACAGTTTGTTTGCCAAAGAGTGGATCCCAAGTGTCTCCTGAGGATAGACTTATCCCTGCCAGTGTCATCTGATGACAGCCTTGTTGATGCTCTATAAGATGGTGGTGGGAATCATCATTTGAGAAAGAGCAGGACTGTGTCTCTAAACTATTGCCATTTTTGTCCCTAGAGACCTACCTCAAGGGGGTTTATAATCTAGGAATCAAAGATTAACAATAAACATGTAAACATATACATAAAAAGTTGTCTTACCATCAGGGAGAGCAGAGGCCCCTGGGCCTGAGGGTGTTAGATCCCCCAGTATAGGAGAATACCAAGGAGGGAAGACAGAGTGGATGGGTGGGTGGGTAGGGGAATACTCCCACAGTGACAGGGGAAGGGGGAGGGGATAGGGAGGTTCCAAAGGGGAGATCTGGAAAGGGGGAAACATTTGAAATGTAAATAAAGTAGGGGGAAAAAAAGTTGTCTTACAGTGACAAGTGCTAAAACCTAAACAAACCAGTGAACCAGGAAGACGGGTAGCTGGCTACTTTAGCTACAGTAGATGAGGAAACATCTCTTAGGTGCTTACATCTGAACTGCCATTTGAAGGATAAGATGACTGGCAACTACATGAAGAGATACAGGATGAGGCTTCCTGACAAAGAGAACGGGTATTCCTGTTCGAGGTGGCTCAAGGAAGGCTGGCACATTGAAGTGAAGTCAAGGCGACTAGGAAAAGTGATATGACACAGTACCAGAGGTGAGAAGAGTACAGACTCTGAAAGGTTTTTGCAAGTCATGGTAGAGGCTGCATTTTACTTCCCCTTCTGTGAGAAGCCAATAAGCACTGAGCAAAGTGCAGAATTAAAAAAGATCTTTAGGAGACAGCTGCTATACTCCAGAGAATGATAACTATTCTAAGAAGTCTGATACTATCCTAGAAGTATTGCCCAGATGGATTACCTAAGAGTAGATGTCCCTAAGTGAGAGAAAACTAAAGAAGACTTATAGATGAAAGAGAACCACCACTAACTTTCTAGCCATTTACTAAGGGACAGAGGTGAGAAAGGATACCGGATAAGGAAGGAGCCCAAAGTCTTTTTTAAACACTCGAAGACTTACACGCCTTAGACACCTAAGATGTAGCCTTGGCAACTAACTGGTCAAGAAAACCAATCTACATTGCTGCTGCCATGCTGTGAACGCTGGCAATTTCCAGCATCATAACCGCCTACACTGAAAGGAAATGTCTGAAAATTTTGACTAGCATGCTTTTATCTCAAGAATGTTTTAGGAACACTGACTGAAAATTTCTAAACTTAGGTGATGCAAATTTCACCATCTTTCCTCAGATTTTTTTTATTTTGTAATTCATTGCCGCCAAAGACCCCATAGAAAAATGAAAAGTAAGGTAATGTGAACCCCAAAGCCTAAAACTCAAAGCAAGAAGCATGGAGAAATTCAGAAGCAGAGAGTACTGTACTTGCACATTCCATAAAGGTGTTCAGAGACTGTCTGAAGCCTGCTTTGTTTCTTGCCTATAATATCAGCAAGTGGTGGGCTGAGACAGGAGGGTCCCTGCATAGCAAAACTGTCTAGAAACTGGCTCTGATTGCCTTGCACTCTGTAACACTGATTTACTGACACTGCAGAAGGGAGCCTGGCATCCTAAGGAGGCCAGGAAGATGTCTATAGGATTGCTAACATGCCCTAACAGAAAGACCTGAAGTTGAGCATTACATGTCTTGGGAGCATGATTGGGAAGTATTGAGTCCTGCCTGCTGCAAGCAGTTCCTGTAAGAAAAAAAAAAAGTGCAGAAATGATTACAGCCCAGCCCTGACTGGCTCACTTTGCCCCTGGCTGGCCAGTCAGACACTGGAAGGTGCTAATTAATGAGTAGAGCAGAAGCTGCTTGGACTGGAGAGCATCCATTGGTTTGTTTGGCAATCGCAGCATCAAGTGCAGAGGGTAAGCACACAAACACAATATTAATGCCACCAAGTACTAAAGTAGGTGGAGATGACGAGTCACCTTGAAAGAAGGAAGTCGGGGTTTGTATTCCTTCCCCTTTTTTTGTTTTGTGGGCTTTGGGAGTGGGGCAGTTGTTAGTGGTGTTTGAGACAGGACCTCAATATGTAGCCCAGGCTGGCCTAGAGAACTCATTAGGTATCTGAAGCTGGCCTCAAACTTGTAGCAGTTCTATGAATCAAATAATAATAACAACAACAACAACAACAACACTTTATTTTTTCTTTAATCTTTTTAAAAAAAAAAAAAAACTCCAGATTTTATCCTCCTCCCGGTTCACTCCCTGAGGGATCCAGTCTCTTGAGGGTTAGGTGCATCTTCTCTGACTGAACCCAGACCCAGCAGTCCTCTGCTGTACATGTGTTGGGGGCCTCATATCAGCTGGTGTATGCTGCCTGGTTGGTGGTCCAGTGTCTGAGAGATCTTGGGGATCCAGGTTAATTGAGAGTGCTGGTCCTCCTACAGGGTCGCCCTCCTCAGCTTCTTCCAGCTTTCCCCTAATTCAACCACAGGGGTCAGCAGCTTCTGTCCATTGTAATATCTGCATCTGGCTCTGTCAGCTGCTTGTTGGGCCTTTTGGAGGGCAGTCACGATAGGTCCCTTTTCGTGAGTGCTCCATAGCCTCAGTAATAATTTTAAAGGTCTTTAATTCACCAGGTCTGTCTGCCATCCCAGCTTAGCAACACAGGTCGTGGAACTGGTGTGGCTGTGTGGCTGATTGAAGCTGCCGCTTGCTACTACTGCTGGGTGTACGAAGAGAATATTGTACCACAAACGGCTAGCAGTTTGTAGCACAAACTGTCAGTATTCAAATGCTGACACGTGGTTTCCACTGAAAGCATTTTCATTTCGTACCACAGTCAAATCAAAAGTCACATATCAAACCATTGTAAGTCAAGGAATGATCTTTCTATCCCGTCTTGGCTCATGTAAGACCCATTTACCCATCCCCCTACTCTGCCAGAATGCAGGGGGGTGAAAAAAAAAAAAGAGGATAAAGATGCCTGCAAGGTGCCAGAACATGGGTCTCCAGGACTTCTCCACGTAAGCATGGGTGTGAACGACTACTGTACATAAATGACCTCACAGCCACTAAGACAAGACTATGGCATATAGGTGAGACACAGAAGAAAGAAAAGAGCCATCACAGGACCCGTGTCTCATCCACCTTCAGCCCACAGAGAATGGTGTAGAGATGAACACCTCCTCTGTGGAGAATAAACAAGTAAGCAAACACTGAAACTCTCTCCTGCACCCAGATTGTCCCAGTGAACTTGGTGCCATCCATCACCTAAGCGTCAGCTACCTCATTGATCCAAGCCTCATGCCCACCCCAGCACCAGTCAGATTCCTGCTGCCCTGGGTTCCAGGAAAGCCACAGCAGTAATCCAGCCACCACAACCCCAGACACAGAACTCCAGAACCACCCCATAGACTAAATCTCCATGTCCACCCAGGGTTTGGCCAGCTCCCACTGCCTTGGGTTTTGTCACTTAATAGAGATGAAGGCCTGCCCCAGGCTCTAGATCCACCCAAACCCAATTCAGTCCATACAGCAATGGGTGTCAGCTCTACTCTAATGCCAGGTTACCACACCTAGTGTCAAGCAATAGGCTAACACCCATGAACACAGATTTCAGACCTTCCCATTAATAGGTCAGTTCCTATGGGTCCATACATCAATCCAGGCCAATGACTACATCCGTGATCTAGTAAAGCCCCCCAGAGACCCTGTCCTAGCACCACACAAATCCTTCTCTCCCAGTTCCAATGGACATAGGATCCACTAAGGAAATTCTAGGCTCCCAGCTGGTCTCTGTGGTGAGAGGCTGTAGGTTAGTTCCCATGGCTCTGGTGGACCCAGAGTCAAAGCCTACTCCAGAAGGCCTACATTCCAGGCCCAGTTTTTTAAACTTGGCAAGCACTACTATGGTCCCAAGTTCTCCCTCTCCTCTGGCAATACAGTGGCTCAGGGAGAACAAGACAGATTCTGGGATGAGGAATCTACAGTCAGCATTTCCTTTCAAGTCAGAGTGCCACTGCATGCCAGGCTGGAAAGGGAAAAGCAGAGCCCTGGCCCTGCAGGAGCGAGTGTCCAGTGCCAGAGGGATGGGAGACCTTCTTTAGGAGTCTTAGTGTTATGGCTCTTTTAGGCAAAGGCCTTACCCATGGCAATTGTTGGCCCACCACCCCACAGCAATCTCTAATGAGGCAGCTCTCTGAGATGATCATTGATTGTTTTTATTGCTTTATTGGGGGTTGTGGATTTAGATGCATATGCTTTATTCATGGTGAAACCGATTGTATGATTTGGAGGGAAAGGTGTGAGAATATTCAAGGAGGGAAGATCATTGACTAAAGGCTAAAGCTATTGAATTACCTCATTAGCATGAAGGGGCAGTCCAGGTGCTGTGTAATGCGACTGATTGCCTGTGGTCACTTGAGTTAAGGGTCATGATTACATACTCCAGGGCAGGCATAGAGGCAGAGGTAAGCAGCCCTACTCCTGCCATCTCAGATCTCTGAGATTACCAGGGTCTGAGCACTCTTTCACCTCACTGGTCTCATGCCCATCTGGTGGCATGGTCCACATGCTTGCTTTACATGCTATGACTAAAGTTTGAGGAAGAGCCCTGAAGATCTTGCTTCCAAGCATCCCATTGTTGACTACCAGAGGTGGGTTGTTGTTGTTGTTTCTCCTTTGTCACTGATTCGGAATTAGACTGGCCCCTTACTGTGGTGCAGAGAGCATAGGAAGGCCATTGTCTCTTTGACACACTGATTTCAAATCCTTTGGATACAGCATGTGAAAAGATGGTTAGATTATATTGTCATCCTAGTTGGTTGTTGTTGTTTTTATTGACCTCCACAGTACAGTCTAATGCCTATACCAATTTATGTCCCCACAGGTGCACAAGGGCTCCCTCTTCTCTGTCTCTCAACAGTTGTTACTTTGGGGGGGTTCTTCAACAGCCCTCCTGATAGGTGTCTTGCTGTCTGAGAGTGTTAGCATATATTAATTTTACAAACTGATAAGTTTCCTTGTGATATTGCCACACATTCATAAATAATATTTAGTATGTTCATCCTTCCCCATGACTGTGCTTTCTCGTTCTTCTTGCCTCTTGCCAATCCCCTTCCTCATCTAAATTATCTCCCTTCTAATGGAGGCTTTGCTTTTTTAGGTTTTGTTATAAAAGAAAGTGTGAAGTAATCTTTTTCTCAGTCTAGCTTATTTCAGTTAGTATGGTCTGTAGTTCTATGTGTCTTTCAGCAAGTAGCGTGGTTTTGTTCTTTGTTATGAATAATACTTTACTGTGAGCATCTGTTTATCCTTTCGTCTGTGGGTGGGTGATGAGGGCGATCTGATAATTTACCTGTTGCGAACGTCTCAATAAACAAGAGTATGCAGGTATCGCTGTTTGGTATCTTTCTTTGTTGTGGTTTTACTTGTATTTCCATGATAGTTAGTGATATTGAATTCTTCATCATATATTGTTGGTCATTCATGAAAGTATAGCTTTTGTGTGTAGCCATTGCTCTTGTCAGCTTAAAGTAGACTTTCATAACTACCTGATGCTTTATATAAGCCTCATGATCATCAGAAAGGAAAATCCTGCAATAAAGCACCATGCAACCCTCCAAAGGAGAGAAGCAACCAGTAATCCTACCCAGATATGATGCCTATAAACCACTACAATTACCTACATGGCACCATAATCCCACGAGGGCAATAGTGGCATGAATAGCTTGGCACTAACCAACAGCTCTGTAATTAGACTTAATACCCAATCAATAAGAGGGGAACATGCCTAGAACTACAAGCCTAGCCAACTACCCAGCACTAGTAAAGTTATGGATCTTGGAAGAGAACCTACAAGCCCCACTTTTCTAAAGCAGAATAACCCCCAACTACATTCTAAACATTTGTCCTTTGTATTAGTCAGGGTTCTCTAGAGTCACAGAACTTATGGGTAGTCTCTATATAGTAAGGGAATTTGTTAATGACTTACAGTCTGTAGCCAAACTCCCCAACAATGATCAGCAGTAGCTGTAAATGAAAACCTGAGGATCTAGCAGTAGCTTAGTCCCACAAGGCTGGAAGGTGAAGAAGATTTGAATCTTCCTCCTCCCAATGCCCTTATGTAGATCTTCAACAGCAGGTGTGGCCCAGATTAGAGGCGTGCATACCACACCTGAAACTTATGTCTTCCAGACTCAAGATCTATATCACAGGTGAGCCTTCTAATTCTGGACTGTAATTCACTCCAAATATAGTCACGTTGATAATCAGGAATAGCAACTACATCCTTCTACCCACAGGTAGCTACAGTCCTCACTTCTCATCAAGGACATTTCTCTTTGCAACAGACAGAGACCATTATAGAAAACTACAACCAATCAAAATGAAGATTCCTGGAACCTAGTCTCAGTGGGTATATTTACAACACAATTTCAGCACATGAGGCTCAGGGAACATTGTGGAAAAGAGAACAGAAAGATTTAAGAGTCAGAGAAACAGAGAGTTTGCTGTGAGATTGTGTCTCTTAGACACAATGTGAGGAATAGAAATGTGAGGAGCCAGCCAGATCTACTCAGAGAAACCCTGTCTTGAAAAACAAAACAAACAAGAAAGAAAGAAAGAAAGAAAGAGAAAAAGAAAAAGAAGAAAATGAAGAAGAAATGTCAGAAGCTACACCCACAAAGTCTCACCAACAGGATTGACTGCCTAAATGTGATCTAAACAAGGATGACATGAATAACCACGCTTATATGGATGGTAAAACTCATGAGCATTCAATCCTATACAACGATCTATCTGCAACTAAGGAATGTTGAAAGCAGAAGCAATAGCCTTCCACTAAGAAGAGTACATCAATTGGTTATCCCAAACTAAATGGCCAGCTTTGAACATGTACACATACAAGTAACATTATACAGACCGAGCAGGCTATGTCTGTGTATTTAGGAATGTAAATATGTACATGTGTATGTTTGTATTTATTTATGTATGTATGTAACAACAATTAATGAAAAAGTAGCCATGAATTGTATGTATGCACTAGCACCTACACATATATGCTACCATACCCACATAAGCCTGTACATACAACACATACATGCACACACACACATGCTATTCTAACTTAGGGTCAGAATGTTTATGGTTGTTAGTTTAACTGTGTTTTTTGCCAGTTTGATACATGCTAGTCATTTCAGAAGAGGGAGCCTCATTTTCTTTTTTTTTAAATGCCTCCATAAGATGGGGTTGTAGACAAGCCTGTAAGGCATTTTCTTAAGTAGTGATCAATGGGGGAGAGCCTAAGCCATTGTGGGTAGTACCACCCCTGGGCTGGTTGTCTTAGGGCTCTATAAGAAAGCAGGCTGAGCAAACCATGAGGAGCAAGCCAGTTAGCAGTGATCCTCCATGATCTCTGCACCAGCTCCTGCCCTGTGTGAGTTCCTGTCCCTGACTTCCCTCCCCAACCTGCCCTTTTTCATTGTGTTTCCTCACAGAAATAGTAAGTCTTCTCAGACAGCCCCCCAAATACTCCTTATTAAATACTTATAATTTAATTTATAAAAGAAAATTCTATTAAAGAAAAAAAAGTAACACAGACCCTTCCATCAGGAGCACAATATACACTGTCCTCCAGGATCCACTGGCCATTCTTCAGGGAACATCAGGGCACATCACAAAGCAAGCGTGAATAATTCAAGAAGATTGACGTTAGCTCAAGTATCTTTTCCAACTGCAATGGCAAAAAAGAAATGTAATGCCATCCCCAAAACATCACTGAAGCAAAGCAGAAATTTTTTAAAAAATTAAAAATTCTTTCAACAAGTAAAAATAAAAGCAAAACATACAAAAATTTATGAACTACAACCAATGTGATTTTTAAAGGCTGTTGATACCGATAAATACCTACATTATAGGAAAAAAATCAAATAAAGAACCTAACTTTTATATCTCAAGAGACAAAAACAGAGTAGCAAAGTCTACTCAAAAGAAGGAAATAAATAGTAAAGAGTAATATCTAAATAAGTGAAATAGTAGATGTGCAATAGAAAAGATGGTGAAACTAATAGTTTTCTGAATGATAAAACGAAATGAAGTCTTTATCTAGATTAACTAAATAAAAGTCAAATAAATAATACGAAAGAGGAGATGTTATAACTGATATCACAGAAATATAAAGGATCCCATCTCTGAAGACCAAGTCAGGTAGAAACTGACATTTGAACAGGCCGGAGTAAGGAGATGGGGTCAATAAGTGAACATCTCCCATTAAGGAAAAGCCAGGTTCCTGGTGGCCTCACCTATGAACTCTATAAAATGTTTAACAGTTAACATAATTGTTCTTCAAAATCTTCCAACAAAATTGGAAAGGACAGAGCATTTTCAGATGCATTTCACAAGGCTAGCTTTTATATTGATACCGAAACCAGTTTTGGATGCTGCAAGAAAAAGAAACAAGCCAAAGCACAGGGCCCACATGTGGCCCAAAACATTTATGATTACAAATACCACTCGTGATTTTCTTATGGTCCCTGGGGATTGAACTCAGGTCCTCCTGCTTGCCATTCAAACATTTGACTGATCTGACTGAGACTGAGCCATCTCCCTAGCGCCTTCCATCACTGCTTTGTTTGGGGTTGCTTTTTTTGTAATCCCTGGTGGAATCTACAATGTCTCAAAAGAAAACAAATCCTCCTCAAAAGAAAAGTTACAAATGAACAGTTTTCACTGTTCAAGACAGTAGGCAAATGTTACATTCTGGTCAAGCCAAACGCTAAGGCATTCTGATCTGTAGAGAGCTTGTACAAGCTTTCAAAGACAGGTTTGAAAAGGCACGGATATGCAAAAAGCGCACTGCTGGACTCGGAGTGTATCAAGACAGACTAGGGAAACTGGAAAGACATCTGTTTCCCCAGCCACAAAAAGTGTTTAATTTGAACTCAGACAGATTCTCCTATAAAAGCTGGTCATGTGGGAGTTTGTATGGACTGTTCAGCTGTATAATATGCCTTGAAAATGCAGGTATATTTATTTTATTAATTTTTTTGAGAACTATAATACAATTATATCATTTTCCCTTTCTCTTTCCTCTCTCCAAACTCTCCGACATATCCTTCTGCTCTTTATTCAAAATCACGGCCCCATTTTTTTATTAATTGTTTTTACATACGTAAATGTATATTTTATGCTAATATGGTGGAAAGAGGGAAGCCCATGAGGCCTCAACTTGACACAAAGAACACAAAGTGCCTACAGTAACTAAGGAATGCTGAGAGCAGGAGAAATAGTCTTCCCCAGAGAAGAGCAGGCAAATTGGTTATTGGACATTGAACTATCGGGCCTGTGAATACACACAAAGTAACAATAGATAAACTAACCAGTTTAGACTTAGGCATTTAAGAATATGTAGATATTTCTAAGTCAGTTTCTCTTGTCAGACTATATTAAGCAAACGGAAGAGTTTAGAAAACCTCTTGAGAGAAGATAAAGAGTAGAGCTGCTGATGCCATCAGTGATTTGGCAATGGATGACAGCTCAGGTGCTATGCTCAGAGCTCAGCTTGCCGTTGTTATTTGTGGTACTGATGATGGATATTGCTCCTGAAGACATCATGTCTTCAGTGCCATCAAAAGACACAACTAATAGACATACCAACTTTAAAATAGGAACATCTCACCTGGGACCCACCCCTAGACAAAGAACTAAAGGCAGCTACTGACCGTAGCCTTTCCTAAGGAGGGATTTAGCTTTTCCTAGGTGTGAATCCAAGACTAAGGGGTCAGCCCTGAAGCCATGTGCCCATGTGCACACAAACAACAAAGTTGGACTAAGCCAGTTGTATCTATGCATTTATGCATACATACATAGATACATACATACATACACATATTATACGCACACACACACACAGAAACACACACAGTGTCTTAGTTAGGGTTTTACTGCTGTGAAAAGACACTATGACCAAAGCAAGTCCTATAAACTACACATTTAATTGGGGCTGGTTTACAGGTTCAGAGGTTCAGTGGTTCAGTCCATCATCATCAAGGCAGGAACATGGCAGCATCCAGGCAGGCATGATGCAGGCAGAACTAAGAGTTCTACATCTTCATCTGAAGGCTGCTAGTGGAAGACTGACTTCCAAGAAGCTAGAACTAGGGTATTAAAGCCTACTCCCACAGTGACACACCTACTCCAACAAGGCCACACCTCCGAATAGGGCCACCAAGCATATACAAACCATTACACACATTTATATATATTATATATATACATACATATATATGAATATATACTATATATACATATAATATATATACATGTATTATATATATAAATTATATATATAGATATATATATATATAAAATAATCAAAGGAGCCTAATAATGTGAGAGTGGGGGGAATATAGAAAGAGTTTGAGCAAGAGTCACAAGGGAGGGAGTAAGAAATAAGAAGGAGAAACGTGACCTGATTATATTTTAATTTTAAAAAACCTAATAAAAAACAAATTAGGAAATTTGCAGGAAGCAACTTAAAAGGATGCTAAAGCTACTTTCTTTGTCTATTGTCAATATATTGATGGTGCCCTAGAGACAGTAGAAAAACAGGCTTACACAATTCACAGATAATACAAGAGCCACCCAAGCCTCCTTCAGAATGATGTGCACAGCACATCAAAGGAAAATTTGGGGTAAAAGTCTTAAAAGTGGCTAATGCTATATAAATAGTCAAGACCTTAAATTTTGGGCTTGTGAAATGGCTAAGTTGGTAGAGGGACCTGGTACCAAGCCTGATGACCTGAACTTACTGCTCAGAATCCATATGGTAGAAAAAGAAATTGTCAGCTGGGCAGTGGTGGCGCACGCCTTTAATCCCAGCACTTGGGAGGCAGAGGCAGGTGGATTTCTGAGTTCAAGGCCAGCCTGGTCTACAGAGTGAGTTCCAGGACAGCCAGGGCTACACAGAGAAACCCTGTCTCAAAAACAAACAAACAAACAAAACAAAACAAAAAAAGAAAGAAAGAAAAAGAAAAAGAAATTGTCTCCCAAATAAGTTGTTATATGACCTGCACACATGGTCTGTGGCACACCCCCCCTCTCTCTGTCTCTCTCTGTCTCTCTCTCTCTCTCTCTCTCTCTCTCTCTCTCTCTCTCTCACACACAGACACACACACTCACACTCACACTAAATAAGTAAGGTAAGGTGTTAAACATTTGAGAACACTGTGGCAATCACAAGGGCAAAGGGATTGATTCATAATCAGTTTCCAGAATTCCTGAAAGTGTTGATACTGATAACGGCAACATTGTTTACTTTCTGGAAGGAAGATAGCTAAATCAAGACCAAAAGTAGAGAGGATTTTATGATTCATGACATGTTATCAGGATGTTTATGGTTTCAAAAACACAATTTGTGCCAGGACTTGACTATTAATCAAAGCAAATGATTTAATGCTTTTCAACATGTTGGCTACACCTGTGAACAGTACAAACTATGTAGCCTTGATTTTCAAATTGATATAAGAGATTGAATACAGATTTTTTTAAATTCCTGATGAAATGATATTTTAATATATTTGTGACTCTGCTATCAGTCAATATAACTATTTTACTACCAGTTTTTAAATTGACATATAGTTCTGCAACCTGACATTAATTTATAGGAATTTTTCTTATGCCTCTTTACTAGACTTGTCCTGCATTTGCAGTCACAAATATCTCTCTGTTCACTACCATACGCACACAGACACACACACTCACACACAGACACACAAACACACACTCACACTAAATAAGTAAGGCAAGGTGTGTTAAACATTTGAGAACACTGTGGTAATCACAAGGGCAAAGGGATAAAGCTATTCATATCATAGCTTCTTAGCAGCCCCCGCATCATGAGCAAATGCTTTAAAATGAAACACACACAGAATACTTAGAGCCAACATACCTGAGGAGCACCTTGAAGGCTCTTTGAGAAGTACAGCTATGTCCATGAAGCCAGGTCCTGCTACATGTATCTCAAATATGAAGCCAAATATCTCACTAATTTTTCGGGGTGTTTTTTTCTTTTACAATAAAAATATCAAAAATGAAGTTTTGTCATTTAAAAAGTGCTTGTTCTTTATTAGGGACCTCAAATTTGGGACCGGCTTTCATACTTTTAAAGACTCTCTGAATGGGGTGCCACATAATTAGGATTATTATGTAAGCTTGGGTTTTTTCTTGTCTGTAGAGGTCAAGGTCATGAAACAACATATACACAGGCTATTTTTAAAATTAGCTTTCATTAGTGTTTGTGTATTTAGTGTGTATATTGTCCAACAAGACTTTTCCTAAGAAGACACAACACACAGACAGGTCTATTTACCTCAAATAGAGAACCCACACAGATCAAAGTACAGACACCAATTTCCAAATTGATGAAATAGTGAATTTTACTGGGGTTACTTATAGGAGTGTAGACGAGGGCTACTTACAGGAGCAAAAGTGACCCTTAAGACAGCTCCATCACCAAAGACAATCCTAGCATGGGCCACAGTTCACAAAAGCTTAGCACTGGGAGCACACTGAACAGCCTTCAGGCAGCTCCAACAGGTTGAAGAGTGTCTTTTCCAAGTGAGTCAATTCATCAAAACCTCTTCCAGGTAGCTCTGCTGGTTTCTGCTTCTTGCAGGCAGCTAGTCTGGTCTCAGCATCTTTGTAGCTTGTCTTGTCTACCATTGGTTCTCAGCAGCCTTTATTGCTCATTCTTGGGAGGGAGATAACTAGTGAACCTGGTAGGTTTTAGGAACTTCCTGAAGCTATTTCAAATTGTTTACCTTCTGATTTAAGAACTGTTCCTCAGAGATAGAAAGTTTCAACTCAGAATGTTTCAATCTGAGAGGAAACCGGTACACAATAGTAACCTGTGATAATAGAAACCTGTGATAATTTGTCTTTATCTACTGTGGCCCAAGGAATCCAAAAGTTTGACCTTGATACCTAAATTCCAAATCATTTGAGGGAAGACCCACCCTAAATCTTGGCCATACTGTCTCAAGGCAGCCTAGCTAAAGGCCAAGGAACAAAGAAATGTTTGCTCTTTGCCCGCCTGTCCTCACTCTCTCTTCTCTTGGATTAGAGCCTACTTCTTTGGGACACATAATGAGGACCAGCTGAGACATACAGCCTCTTCAACTTTCCACTGAAAAACAGCCATTATTCTTCTATCAGTCTGTTCTATCTGTTCTGCTCATGTAAAGAACCATAACTAATATACCCATTGAGTGCTGTTGGCATTTCTGTTGAGTATTAATTTATTTGTTAAATGTGTAAATTAATTATGAACACTCTATTCTGTCCATTTGGTCTATATATGTGGTTTTATGCTATGATAATTTGGATTCCTATTACATGGTGATACATTTTGAAATCATATAGTATGTATCCATTGCTTTGAGGAGTGTAAATTGGAGCAGGCATTTTATAAAATATGGAGGTTTCTCAAAAAGCCAAACACAGTGGGTATAGCTCATTGGTAAAGCTCACACCACTGACATATATGCTATATTCATTATTAGCACCTTGACAACAACAAAGATCTACCATTTGACCCCACAATCTTACTTTAAGGTATACCTCCAAAGAAAACAATATTAATAAGTGACAGAGATGTTGTCATACCTATGTTCACTACAGCCTTATTAATAGCCAAGATATGGACTCAATCTAAGTGTTCATTAGTAAATGACTAGAAATAAAGAAAATCATATATATATATATATATATATATATATATATATATATATATATGAAAAGTATACATCCTTAAAAGTGAAGTTTTGCAAGTTAGTATAACATGGCAGAACCTGACATACCTTATGAAATACTGAAAGGGAAATAGTGAATGAGTTCACCAGGGTAGTGGAGAAAATTGCTTCATGTTGGACAGTTCTGTAGACTAAATTATTTTTGTAGGTCAAATAGACAGCATGGTGACTATAGTATAGTCACACTACTGTGTATCTGACACTGGCTAGGAGAGCAGGTCTCACATGTTCTCATCACTACATGGACATGATATTTGGCATCATTACGGCAATCGTTTCCAAATATATGTTTGCCAGCGCATCACACTGGACCTTTCATATAAACTCAACAGTCATATGTCAGTTATAGGTCAGCAAAGCCAGAGGGGGAGCGTCTGTGAGAGAGAGATGTGATGGTAGAGAGAGAACGGGGGTGAGAGTTTGCAGTTGTGATCATAGTCATTGCTACTTTTAATATTACTGTTGGCCATGATCCAGTGAGAGTTTGACTTCAAAATAGAAGTAAACAAACAAGCCAAAACATAGAACACCTCTTGTGACAGGAAGCTTTTAGTCAGTGGTTTATATTTTTGTTAATTTGGGGCATGGTTTTTCTTTCTCTTTTTTTAAGAAACATAGCAACTTTCTTCTCTTCTTGGTTTACCATTGTTATATCTCAGTATACACTGTAGAAATATTCCCTTTCACCATTACAGAGTGGGGTGTAACAAGTGATAACAAGTGATGTGGTTTTCATGAGTATCACTGCCTATCATATGAGCAGAGAGAGAAAGCATGGGGGGAGGGGAGGGTACCCCAGGAGCCAACCTTGTGCCAAGTGACTTACTAGATTTGCATATTTCATCCTCCCAATCACTAGATGAGGTCATGTTTTCCTTTATTACAGATGAGTTTCAGAAAGGTAGCTTTCGTGAAGTCACACACATGGTCTGCAAACCTAACCCTTCTGACTCCTAAACCAGCAGAGCACGCTGTTTTACTATGTTCAGCATAGACTCCCTGTGCAAATTAAACTGAAGCAAAAATAAGTTTCTAAAACTTCAAAGAGCTAACCAGAGCTCTTAATTTATCAGCACTTTCTGAGCTATAGGCAGGTTTAAATTGTTCAGTTAATTCGTCTTCAGCACAAAACATCAAGACTCGAAATCAGTCTCCAAACAATGGCGCCTGTCAGTTCTCAATGCAGCATCTCCAACTCCCTAGAGTCTTACATACTGTGAGACCTGTGACTCACTTTGGCTTCTAATGTGGGTTGTGAAATGCATCTGCCTCATTTTCTCACTTCCCATGTCTCTGTTCTTGCAGACCTCCATCCCTGCCTCTCCATAAACCTTTTCCTTCCTCCCTCCCTCCCCATCCTGTAAGTTCCTCCTTGTCCTGGTTTTGGTGTGTAGTAACGTGTCCTTCCCTGGTATTTTAACTCAGTTTCCAGATGCTTAATGCTTGACTATCCTTTACTTTACTTTGAACATATAACAATTTCAATAATTCCATCTTAAGTGCATTGATTGTAAGAACTGTAATTTCTGTTTTATGTGTGTGTGTGTGTGTGTGTGTGTGTGTGTGTGCCCTTTGTAATCTCCAACAAAATTTTGGAGCCATTTGGTATTCAATATTTACTGACTGAATAATACATTGGTGTGTTGATTAGTAGACAATCAAAAACAATAGACAAAAACATTTTCTATTGTTGTCACTCTGGAATTCTTAAACCTGGATTTTCAAGGTGAGGATGTGTCTCAATGACTCAGTTTGCTTAGTGCACATAAGGCCCTGGGTTAAATTACTACCACACCCTATCCCAAGAAACAACAAAAAAACCCCATTTAGATGTTTTAAAATTTATTTATTTTTATTTTTAAGATATTGGTGTTTTGCCTGCATGTATGTCTGTATGAGGGTGCCTGATCCTCTAGAACTGGATACTTGTGAGCTACCTTGTGGTTGCTGAGAATTGAACCCAGGTCCTCTGGAAGAGCAGCCAGTGCCATTAATCACTGAGCCATCTCTCCATGTACAATTTAGGTATTCTAATAATTTGAAAATTATGTAGTCTTCATATCTTTAAGTAAGAAGTATTTATTATCAGTAAGGTAATTTAGATATTTACCACTAAAGTGTCATATTAAATAAATTTATCCAGAACAAGGTTGTGCTGTCCAGACTCTTCCCCCAAATTACTCAGCCTGTCAATATTATTCATTGTCTATTCAACAATGCTTCTGAGTACTTACTTGCTAGTTTCTCTGGGTTTTTGTTTGTTTGTTTATTTGTTTTATTTTTGTTTGGTGGTTTGTTTGGTGGTTTGTTTGTTTGCTTGTTTTTTCCAAGACAGGATTTCTTTGGCTGTCCTGGAACTTGTTCTGTAGACTAGGCTGGCCTTGAACTCAGACATACACCTTCCTCAGCGTCATGAGTGCTGGGACCGAAGCACACCCCCACAGCCAGAGCTTCTCTGTATTTAATGGTTGTGCTAACCAGACCCTGTGAGTTGGTGGTATATGTTAATCTTGTTTAGAAAACATGTCTTCTATGTTTGCATAATGCTGTGGGTTGTGCAGCTTCCACCAGTGTAGATCATCTTGCTGCTGGCCCTCAATCACACCCACAGCTCTCTGGCTGACGCATTATTTTGCAGCAGAGGTGTCAAGTGTAGAGGTGGAGCTGTTAGGAGCATTTTCTGTGTTAAGTGGTGGGGAGTCCTCCTACTGTTCCCTCTGAGCTCCTCCCAGGGTGTAGTTAATGAAATTTAGTCTCTTGTCACATGGTTTTCTGAACTTTTCAGCAGCGACTCCCTCTTGGTTTTCATGAATGACCATGAGTTCACACACACAATAGCTGACTTGTGATGTTGAAGATTTAGCAACTGACATACCTAAATAGCACTTTGACCAGTACGACCAACAGCAATCAGATTTGCCTTGACCTTTTGCTTATAGAAAGCTTATCTTTCAATTGGCAAGTAATGTATCAAACAGCTACTTTTCCTCAGCTTTCCACTATGCTGGACTTTCCCCTCCATTTATACTTGCACGTAAGCCTAAATTCCCCTTGCAGCACCACATGAGGAGTCCAGTAATCACAATTTCTCAGCATGCGTTTACACTGGCAGGTCCGTCAATTAGCACATATCCTGTACATCTGTTACCTACAGTCTTCCTTCATATCTACCTCTAAACTCTGTCCTGCATGTATTTTTACATTGGACAGACTCTTTCTACATAGCCAGGGTTTTATATTCCATCAGCTGGAGAACTGTGAGAAAGTAAATATATAATACTGGATATGGCCATCTCAGTATTTCCTAAACACAGAAACAATTTTGTCGACGCTGACACTCACCGTTTCTGGTCTGAAAATCAGAAATCCAATGCTAATTTCACACACACACACACACACACACACACACACACCCAAATGATTTGTTTGTTGTTAGAATTTAAAATATCCAAATACTTTAGTTGAAGAATATTTATCAGTTTAATACTTTCAAAAATATCTGAGATAGGAAATACCAAATCACATTAAGGATAACTTTAGAAATCCATTTAAATATTATGTAAGCACATACAAATTTTATCATTCTCACCCAAGCTAACTTGAGCCTTAGTGCTTCATGGATTGTTTTAATAGTCTTACATCTTGAATCAAGCCTTTGTGTAAGTACCAGTTTACTGCCATATCTGCCATAACATCACCATGTCTGAACCTTGGCTATACAATGTAATTTGAGTAAACCAATAAGGACTCACTTCCCCTCTGAGCCCCTGTGATGGTTTGTATATGCTCCACCCAGGGAGTGGCAGGATTAGAAGGTGTGGCCCTGTTTGTTGGAGTAGGTGTGTCACTGTGGGTGTGGGCTTTAAGACCCTACATCCTAGCTGCCTGGAAGGCAGTCTTCCACTATCTGCCTTCAAATGAAGATGTAGAACCTTCAATTCTGCCTACACCATGCCTGCCTGGTGAACCTATAAGCCAGCCCCAATTATGTGTTGTCCTTTATAAGAGTTGCTTTGGTCATGGTGTCTGTTCACAGCAGGAAAACCCTAACTAGGACAGCCACTAAGGTGGTACTGTATCGGAAACAAGCGGAGGAACTTTGTCAATGTAATTCTACACCTCTTCACAGATGTTTCTCCTCCTTCAAGTCCCACCCCATCAATCAATCTCAATCAATGTAAAAGAATGACTGCTCGGCCAGTGCCAACTCATTAGAAGACGAACTTAGTTTACTTGTTAAATATGAGTGGGAGAAGAGTTACTAAAATACTCTTATTAGATGTTTGCACTGGGAACTTCAGTGGATTCCTTAGCCATATACCCAGAGGCAATGAAAAGATACAACCTTATGGGTTATAAATTCCAACCCAAGCAGTTCGAGTCGTTTACAGCTATTCAGTGTTTTCACATTTATGGATCCTGTTTCAAAGTTTCAGAGCTGTCATAGTTAGCATGGAGCAACAGAGGATCCCAACTGCATGTTAAGACAACAAGAAGAAGTAATTGGGAGGAAGACTCATGGAGAGCTGGTCACCTGGAGAAGAGCAGCCTCCTTTGGTGATGGAGAGAAGCTGGAAAATTTCAAGGAGAGAATAAAGGGAAGAATGCTCTACACCCCTTTCTTCCCTTAGGGTGCTTGTTGCATGTGGAATAAATACAAAACCAAAAACCCGTGGCACAAGAGCTTGCCTGACAGAGATAAATCAACTAAGCTGGTACTGACTGGAAGTTCATCTCTACTGGCTAGATGTCATCATGCTGGAGGGAGCTATGCACACTAGCACAATACCAGGGAAGAAAAGCAGTTATCAGTCTTACCCAGCTGTAAACCCTAAAAGCTACCGTAATAACTGGCCTGACCAGATATGCTCATTAGTGCAACAGTGCCATGAAATGTTGAAGGAGAAAGCAACCACTTTTTGATTGGATTTAAAGCCCTCTCTACAAGATGGATGTATGCCCAGTATCATTAACTTGGCCCAAAACACATGTCTAGGTAGATCATATGCCCTAAAGGAGAATTTGCTTTTATTATACTAAATGGACATAATATTAAACTACCTTCTGACGTCTTCTCTTTACACTCTTGGGATGAGTACATCTCTTAACCCTCATAAGAGAAGTTTTTTTGGTTTTGTTTTGTTTTTAAACAGTAGATGGCGATTAATTCAAAGCACCTTAAAGAACCAACACACAGAGAATAAATACTATGGAGTGCTCATATCTAAATAATCTATATTACACTCCCTCTCATCCCAAGGCTTTGGAGTTATCATGAAAGGGGAAATAGATTGTACAAGGTGAAGTTAGGGAATAACTACCATGAATCACTGTTTTCTGGATATGACAAGGTCATTACACTCATGACTTCATGGTGACTGTGACTGAATGCCAAAGACCACACTGGATTAAGGCAGCCAAAGTCCCAGCATGAATAAGAGAGGGGCAAATGATGTCTGCCGGCAGAAGTAGACCCAGTTTCCTTAGGACATGCAGCCCCTAATAGGCTTCGCATGCTCCATAGATAGGCCTACACGCACTCACATACTAGCCACACTAAGTGGACTCAGTGGTAACTCATGAAGATAGGAGGGAAGTGGAGGGGAATAGGAAAGAAATTGGAGGGGAGTGAATTAGGGTGGATTTGATCAAAACATGATATAGCTATGGAATTCTAAAGCAATTAAAAAAAACAGTCCACGTCGGATGCTCAGGACAAAGTGCAGACTGGGGCAGGACAGAGAAATGACAAAGAAGGTGCAAGGAGTGTTTGCCCATGGATCATGTATCTAAAAAGATACAAGTACTCAGAACACCCCTTTGTGCTTAACATCCTTGAAGGTGCAGTTAAGTTCTTCTAGATATATCAGAAATTAATAAATGGGGGCTTTTCCAAATTGCTACATGTACACACTAATTAAAAATCTGTATTGTGATAGAACCCCCACCTTCATTATAACATCATTTGATTGTGGTTTTTAAAGTAAGCCCTCCCCGTGGACTTCTCAAGAGCATCATCCAGAGAAATACCCTAAACGATCATTCAGTCTTCTATGATTTGGGAAAGGAGAAAAGATCACCTTACCCATAAGTATGACATCTGGGTCCTACATGTTTACTAAAACTTCCTAAAAGTTCATACCACAGATCCCACTGTGCTGGTGTCCATGCCACCGTCCTTTCTGGGTGGTTCACTTCAGTAAGTATGTGCTTTACTTTGCACTGCTTAACTGAGTTCTCCCCTTTAAGATGATAAGAACTAAAGTGAAACTTCTATCTTATAATGCATGCAACAAGACAAATAGGAAGACCAAGCTGAAAAATGCCCTGCCTCCCTGGAGTCATCAACCCTAAGGACTGAAATACACTGGTCCTAGGTGATCATCTAGGGGGAGGAGAGCACAAGAGTGGGGAGAGTCATTCCAGACTTAACCATTCCCTAAAGCACTAGCAACCAGGAGATGTAGGCAGATAAAGGAATGATTACTCTCTGGGAACGATTAGCTTAAGGCAAAAGAACTACAAACAGATATTGTATATTTTGACACCCACAGAATGGCCTCATGGTAAAGTCCTCATGTGGATAACTTCCATCTGAGTATAGAGAACTTCTGATTGGCTTGGTAGTGTCTAATTCATCCTTATCATCATCATCATCATCATCATCATCATCATCAGGTTGCTAAGGTGTCATCATAGGTTGCTGTCGTCATCATCATCATCATCATCATCATCATGTTGCTGTCATCATCATCATCATCATCATCAGGTTGCTAAGGTTCATCCAATTAAAAATAACTTCTTTAACATAAAAAAACTAAACAAGGGAACCAGTTTATTTTACAGGCTGAGGATAGGTGATACACAATGCAGAAAACTCTCATCCACAGTAGTAGGTATTCCAGGGGGAAATGCCCAAGATACTGACTCTGAGATAGAGGTCAGCATTCTGAAAGCTTATTAGTGAGTGTTATTTTGAAAGGAAGGAAAAGTTGAGCTTTAACAGGGGGTCTCAGAAAAGGTGCTATGACTTACACAAGGTTCATGTGCTCGAAGCTTAGGCTCCAAATAGCAGACTCAAGAAATGGTGGACTCTGTAGGAGGTGGAACCTCCAGGGAGACAATTAAACCAAAGGGTTCTAACCTCAGAAAGGATTAAGGACCATCCCCCAAGAGTGAGTTAGTTCTTCAGGGAATGAATTAAGTACAATGAGAGTGGCTTGTTATAAAGTAAGACTACCTCGTGCTTTATCTCTTCTGTATATGCCCCTTATCCCTGGCTGCTGGTCCTACCATGTGATGTCATTCACTATCTTATGATGCAGCATGAAACCCACGCCAGATGTGGCAACCAAAACTTGAGTTTCTCCAGCTTCTATAAGGAAGAACTTTTCTTATCCAATCTCAACTATTTTGGTATAGAAACACAGAAGGCCTCGTAGCCAATCCTACAAGGAGCTCCAATCATGGCTACATCTCTAGCTGGTGATAGAAATTGTTGGTGACGTCCTCATGGTACTAGTTTTGAAACCATGAAAATGCAAGGCTGAGGGTATCATAGAGACTGAGGCCAGATGCTGTATAGCAAAGCTGGAGCTAATGAACAGGCACTCTACGAGACCATCACCGGAAGAGGTAACTATGAAGACCCTTGAGTACTGATGAGGATGCTGGGACCCTGAGATATCCATAGAGGAGATATGCAGGTGTTCAGTGGAGCTAGCCTATGCAACAGATACACGCTGTGTGTGTTTTAGTTAGCAGGGCTGGAGGAATGAAGATGCCTGGGCCTTTTGGAGCTCATGATTACTCTCGAAGGCTCAGATGTCAGACATTTCTCTGCTATATTTGGTGAGCTTGATGGTACAGTTTTTGGCTTTTGGAATTAGACTTTTTTAAAAAGACTTGTTTATGTATATGAGCACACTATTGCTGACACACGAGAAAAGGGCATCAGATCCAATTACAGATCATTGTGAGCCACCATGTGGTTGCTGGGAATTGAACTCACAACTGCTGGAAGAGCAGCCAGTGCTCTTAACTGCTGAGCCATCTCTACAGACAGGAATAAGACTCTTTATTCTGCACTGTTATAGAAATTCTTTGCTCTGTGCTATTATATGTAGGAAGTACGTAACTTGTGTTCAGTTTCATAGAAGTTCAGTTAAGAGTCTTAAGACTTTTAAAGCATAGGAACTGTTAATGACTGTGGGGACTTTTAAGGTTGGTCTATAGAATTTACATTTTGGACTGATATTTATTTATTTACTTACTTACATATTTATTTATTTAATAAGGTGCCCGTGAATTTATGGGACAGGGATTATGTCTTAAAGTTATATGTTTGTGTGTCAGGTTGACAAGGAGTGAAGCTGTGAATTAAGTTGTCAACCTGACACAATATAATCACCAAGGAGAAGGACTTCAGAGAATGTCTATGAGGAAGGATCTTAGTTATGTTAATTGATATGGGTGGACCCACCCAAGGTTAACCTCCCCAGTCCCTTGGCTTAGAATCCTGAACAAAAGAATAAGAGTGGAAAACATGAGTGCTTAACTCACACCTCACTGCTCTGAATGTGAATGCAATGTGACTAGCTAGTTTAAGCTCTTGCCTGCTTGATTTCCCAGAAATGAGAATTGAAACCTGAAACTGTTAGCCAAGTAAACCCTTTCTCTCTTAAGTTGCTTTTTCCAGAGTGTTTTCTTTTCTTTTCTTTTTTTAAAAATCACAATGGGAAATCATCTTTGGAAGCCAGCATCACTGAAACTGAGTCATTCGTAGTTTCAGAAGAGATCTATAATTGAAGACTGACTCAACGACACCCACACTGGTTGGGATTGGGAGGTGCTGTGGTTTTCATATGAAATGCCCCCACCCCCACCCCCGCAGGCTCCCCTGTTAGCTCTGTTAGCTCTTCTTTCTAGATCTTGGTGCTATGTTGGGAGGTGGTGGTGATAATTTTAGGACTTGGACCTTGCTTCAGGAACTGGCCCACTAAGGGTGTTCCTGGTCTATTCCGGGCTCTCCAGTCTTGTCTGCCATGATGGAACATGGCAGGCAGGCAGCCTCGCACTTCATCCACACATTCCCTTTGCCATTATGGCCAGCCTCCCTCTGGCCCAAAATAATGGGGCCAACTGCTTTCAGACTAAACTAACTGAAACTGTCAGGCAAAATAACTCCTTCCTCCTCTTTCTTAAAGTTGTTTAGGTCAGTTGTTTATCACAACAATAAGAACATGGGTTACCAGAGGATAAGCCGTTCGTTCTGGAAGGATATCCTTCATCCCAGTGCCCACCACAGAAATGTCAAAGCATTAAAATTAAGAAATCTAAGACTAAAATTAGAATCTGGGAAATACGTGAGAGAAAATAGCTGAACGGGGAATGCTTAGTAGGATGGGAAAGGGGAGGAAGGAATGGGGCAGGTACTGCTGTTTTCATTACAGGACAGGAAGTTCTGTGGAACACTCAAACTAAGTGCCTGAAAAGTTAAGCTTGGACAGCTTTAAGTTGTCAGCCCAGATAAGGAAGTGGCCCTTAGGCATGTCGCTATCCTGATCACAGTCCTGACTCCCTACTAAGACCAGAGGTCACAATGAGGAAAAGGACAGAGGTAAAGCTTCCTCAAAGGAGGAAAATGAGGGCTTAAAACATTTTGCACAAGAATGTGGAAGAGTAGCCCCCACAGCAGAGCAGCTGGATGGCTTTGCAAAGGGAATTAAGAGGTGTTTTGAAAAGGTGACTCTCTAGGCTGGGGATGCAGTCCAGCTGTAGAATTCTTGTCTAAAATACCCAGGACCCTGGACTGATCCCCAGCACTTGGGTCGCTGATTCGTTGTATGGTTGGGACAATATGACAGGAAGGTGATATGCGGAGCTGTGTCTGCATCTTAGTTTATCAGACTGTCCCATCCGTGTACAATGTAAGCTCTACCTCCCCTCCAGAACGGGCTTGGAGCTGTTCTCCTGAGAATATCCAGCAGAATGAACGGTGCGTCAGTGTTTGAAGAGCAGAGGGGTCGCTGTCTTTTTCTTTATCTGAAAAGGCCAGGAGGATGGTGTTTCACGTGCTTGCCTCCAATCTGGCTTTGTGTCGAGAGCCATGGGAACAAAGCCTGCTTTAGAAGTTATTCAACAACTGGCGCTGGAGAGGTGACTTAGCAGTTAAGGGTCAAAGGTTAGACAAACTGGGCATTGGTTCCTAGCACCCACAGGGTAGCTTACAACCTTCTGTAACTCCAGTGCCAGAGAAATCCAGTGCCTTCCTCGAGCCTCCCCGAGCATCAGGCATGCACATGATACACACACACACACACACACACAGAGAGAGAGAGAGAGAGAGAGAGAGAGAGAGAGAGAGAGCGCACTCTTACCCACTTAGCCATCTCCGCAGCCCCTAAGGACTAATTTTAAATGGGATTACTATTCCTTTTATTTTCCCTAACGCACCAAAGCCTTGCGTGCCTAACCTGTAATTAAGAGATGTGTCCTAAGCTAGGGAGATCTGTGATCTCTATCATCATTATGGGATGGACCAGGACCCTCAGGGATCTCTGGAACTTTCCTATAAGTAACTAGGAGCCATCTGGGTTTACACAGCTCTTGTGCTGACTCATTGTGGTGTGGTTGGAAGAATTCCGGAAGAAAGCTATGATGTGCTGAACTGTGTCTGCATCTGCATCTGCGTCTGCAGCATCCATGTGAAACGGGAGCTCCACCTCCCCTCCAGAATGTGCTCGGAACCATTCTCCTGAGAAAACCCAGCAATATGAATCTCCAAAATGTGTCAGTGTTTCAAACAGGAAGTAGATAGCGCTCCCAAACTGGGATAAAATCCAAGGGCTTATTTACCAAGTGACTCATTGCGACGGAATGGCAGTGTTGGGAAGCCACAGAGAACAGTGCAGTAGCCAGTAATGGTAGAATACTCCAGTCACTAGAGCAAAAAGGACAAAGAGAGAGATTATCAAAGTCCAGAAGGGAAAAATTTGCATAGAGCATTGAAGAGGGCGCACACAGGGAAGGATGCAGGTTATCAATAGTGTGCTCACGTTCCCCCCCCCCCCCCCCCCCCCCGTGAAGGCTTACCATTGATTAACCCTGCTGGAACCCAGAGGGCAAAGGTGCTTCTGATTTGATGCTTTAAAGTTTAGCCTCCAGGGTAAGAAGTAAGGTGAAAGGTGATGAGCGGTAGGCCCAGCTAAATGGACAAGACACAGCATACCTCACAGCATCCAGAATGCTGAGAACTGGAACGTGCAGCTAAGTAGCTACTGTTGTGCTTCCTAGCTCAAATCCATTTCTCAAACAGAAGTGTATGGACACTTACCTCTGAGTAGGCAGCACGGATAGTTGTAAAGGGCTTACCAGATTTATCTTTTTTACTTCTGTTCTGTACCCATTTCTATACGGTTCAGTTTGACCATGAACCTCCCATTTAGCAAAGATAAAATCATATTACCTACCTCAAAATCTTTTTTTTTTTTTTTTTTTGAAATTTACTTTATTTACATTTCAAATGTTTTCCCCTTTTCAGGTCTCCCCTTCAGAAACCCTGTTGGCATCCGGACCGCCACGCCGGTGATGTCACACCCAGGCGACAGCTCGACCCGCCCACCTGTTGCCAAGGCAACAGCCACCATATTCCCAGAATCCACTTGGCCCACTGCCCACCTTTACCTGAGGCTATGTCACTCTATATAAACGGTCTGATCTCTCTCTCTCTCCTTCCCTCCCTCCCTCCCTCTCTCCCTCTCCCTCCCTCCCTCTCTCTCCCTCCCTCTCCCTCTCCCTCTCCCTCCCTCTCTCCCTCTCCCCCCTTTCTCTTCTCACCGCTACCTTGCCCCCCCCTTCCAATAAACTCCCCATGTGGAACTGTTTGGCCTGGTGTGGTTTCTGGAGCCGCGAGATCCCCACCGACCATCCCAGCTGATCATAACTCCGCTGATATCCGACCATATCATCATCATTTTAATACAAGAAACCCCCTATCTTATCCTCTCTCCCCCTGGGTCTATGATGGTATTCCCCCACCCACCCACACACTCCGGTCTTCTCTCCCTGGCATTCCCCTACACTCAGGCATCTAACACCCTCAGGCCTCTCCTCCCACTCATGTCCAACAAGGCCCTCCTCTGCCACATATGTGGCCAGCACCATGGGTCCCTCCATGTGTATTCTTTGTACCCCAAAATCGTTTTTTTTGTTTTTGTTTTTTGGGTTTTTTTTGTTTGTTTGTTTTTCGAGACAGGGTTTCTCTGTGTAGCCCTGGCTGTCCTGGAACTCACTCTGTAGACCAGGCTGGCCTCGAACTCAGAAATCCACCTGCCTCTGCCTCCTGAGTGTTGGGATTAAAGGAGTGCACTACCACTGCCCGGCTACCCCAAAATCTTAGTCAAGGGTGTTTTCTTAGGATTTCGAAAGCCACTGGATTTTCATTAAACTCAAATAAAAAGAGATAATCTCTGAATGATAAAACCCAATAAAGTTTTTGCATCTCTGTTCTCTCTCTCTCTCTCTCTCTGTGTCATATATTTCTGTTAGGAAGAAGCCTGCTAGAACTTTCATATTGAAGACAATCCTGTGGTATTATTATTAAATCAAACAAAAGCGTGCTGCTGAGGGTGATGAGTTTGATCTAATGAACACACATCATTCTCCTCTTCAAAATCAGGACTTACTCCTCCTCTTACTTCTCCCACTTCTCCTTCGTGTGTGTGCGCATGTGTGCACGTGCGTGTGTGTGTGTGTGTGTGTGTGTGTGTGTGTGCATGCGCGCGCGCAAGAGAGAGAATGGTGGAGACCAAACCTTGGGTCTCATACATATTAGGCAAGGGTACCATTGCATTATACCCCCATTTTTAAAAAACAGTTTTTAACATGATTTCTTGTTTTCTGTGTATGCGTTGGTGCCAGTGTATATGTGCACCATGAGCATGAGGTACTCGTGGAGGCAAGAGCAGGGCATCATATCCCCTGGAGCTGGAGCTGCAGGTGTTTGCACACTCCCAGACTGGGGCTCTAGGAACTGAACTAGGGTCCTTTGCAAGGGAAGCGCCTCTTCTTAACCCCTGAGACATCTTTTCCAGCCCCGGGTATACTTTGGATAACTGTCATGTACTGGGTAGTGTCTGTATTCTGAGAAATGTGTCCTAAGGGATTTTTCTCCTCATGTAAGCATCACCACAGAACCCATTTGCATTAACCAAGAAGCTATGATGTCACTAGGTGATTTGATCTTATGAGTCCACTGTAGTAATGGCTGGCTGTCATTGACTAAAATATTATGAGATCCATGACTTCCTGTTATTACATTATTAAATAATGAAGAAGAGCGTTTTCCTGTATTACTTTAATACCTGACAAAACCAATAAATTACAGGAAATCTCCACTTTTATTTAAGCTTGCATGCCTTACATGCACAACCGCCACTTTATTTCTGTGTGTTTTTAGGAAGTAGATGAAAATGGATATTATAGTCTTACTTGACCAAGAGATTTAGATTTTTCTGACATACTTTATGCTATTGCTGTAATGTTTTGCTTTACCAACTCAACTACATGATAGGAGCTTTATATAAACTTAGTGAGTCAACTGCATCTATAATTTTCTGCTAAAAACATCACAAACACATAAGAACAATTCTCTAGTGGAGAAGAAGCAATCCTCAGGCTCCTAAGCATAGAAACCTAAGCAGAACAAAGGGAGCTTGGGGGAAGGGAATGAAAGAGGCTCTGGATAGCAGCTGGGGGAGGGGGGTCAACTTGCCTAACCCCTAATACCAAGAAATACGTGGGACGCAGTGAAGGCGCTAAGGCTTGGATTACACATAAATATAAGGCAAAGGGTTGGAGCTGATGATGAGGGGAACTGTTTCTAGTCCTTATTTTGTCTGCCTCCTGCCCATGTGATGAGAGGAAAGGGAGGACGTGAAATCTAAAAAATTAGAAACCGGGAAGAAAAGTTCAGCTGCCATTATGCACAGATGACGATGATTATAGACTTTAAAAACCCAAGACAAGCTACAAAACAACTGTGAGAATTAATGGGTACCTTGCTGGACATAGATTACTATGCAAATATGTGTGAGGATATATATCAATGACTGGATGAGATTTTCAAAAAAATATTGTTTAGAGTGTTGTAACTAAAACTCCTTTTGGAGAGACTAAGCCAAATCTACCTCTCCTCCTGTCTTCTTTAGTTGTGAACAGACACCATGACCAAGGTACTCTTATAAGGACATTTAATTGGGGCTGGCATACAGGTTCAGAGGTTCAGTCCATAATCCTCAAGGCAGGAGCATGGCAGCATCCAGGCAAGCATGGTGCAGGAGGAGCTGAGCGTTCTACATCTTCACCTGAAGGCTGCTAGTGGAAGACTGACTTCTAGGCAGCTAGAGTGAGGCCTTAAGCCCAAGCCCACAGTGACACACCTATCCCAACAAGGCCACACCTCAGAATACTCCCTGTATTGTATACTCCGTGGGCCATGCGTATACAAACCATCACACATCCCCAGGTCCCAGTGATTAATGGAGTCTGGATTCTACCCAAATTCATTCTGGGGAACCGAGGAGATTACTGGGCTTCCTTGCAGAGCTTTGATGAGGGCACTCCTCCTCCGACTTGCCACACCTGAAAAGCCTTCCCCAGGATTAATGAGGACTTCCTCATGGCCACATAGATGAGGCGAGTTGACAGTGTTCCCTGGTCTCTATAACCTCTCTGTAAGGCCACGGGAAGGGTTGCCAGGTCGAGCAACTGGATACCCAGACAAGGATCTTGTGCCCTCTTCCTCCTCTCTATGCTGGGCTGTAAACCACGGACCAGCTCAGCTGGGATGAATTTTTGCAAAGAAGGGATGAGGTGGACTCCTCTAAGATGGCAGTTGCTTGGCTCAGAGGACAGTCACTTATAACATGTAGCAACATCTAAAAAAAACCAAAAAACAAAAAACAAGACATTAAAGGATTTCATATTGAACACTACAAAATAGGATGGGAAGAAAAATTTCAAACCTCAACAAATGGAGAAACGAATTTTCACGGGAGATGCAATAGTATTAAAAGATCAGTTGTGCTCAAGGTGATACATAGATTCAATGCAAAATAGTCAAATTTTTGAATAAGTTATGTTTTATGAAATTAGGCAAGTTGAGTCTACAGCAAAGAATCTAGAAGAGTAAAAAAAAAAAAAAAATGTAAAAAGGTCCAGACTGGGCTGGGGAGGTGGCTCAGTGGGTAAAGGGCAGGAGAACTAGACTCCATGTCCTCAGAATGCACACAGAGGGTAGAACCCAGTGCTGGAGTGGGAGGGTCAGGTGGGGGTGGCGTGGGGGGACACAATGACAATACGTACACAGTGAGTCATGGAAGGCTGGGCTTTGTAGCCAGTCAGTCTTGCTGAGACAGAGAACACCAGGTTCAATGAACAACACCATTCAAAATAATAATGATGATGATGATGATGATGATGATGATGACGACGACGATGACTTGAGAGGCAGAGGCAGGTAGATCAATGTGAATCTAAGGCTAGCCTTGTCTACACAGCAAGTTCTAGGCCTGCCACAGGAAAAGATTTATAGTCCTATGTTTCAGTGTTTTTTTAAATTTAGTTACAGTTGTTGAGATATTGTGCTATTGATGAAAACCAAAGCAACCAAAATGGAGGCTCCGAAGCTGACACATGTGTACCATCACTTGGTTGTACGAATGTTAAAGCAGTTCAGTAAAGAAATGTGAAAGTCTCTTTTTAATGATGATGCTTAAGTAGACGGAAGGAAACGAACTTTGCCCTACTTCATTACCATGGATAAAAATAAACTGAGAAAATGTTTTCAGCATTAAATCTGGACAGCGGAACAGCGAAGCTTCCGTAGGATACATCAGTAAATGTCTGATTCATCTGATGTATGAGGACTTCTAAAAAGAATCCAAAAGGTACTCGGTGAAACGGAAAAACTTAAAATTAAAATTGAGAGCTCTCCTTCAATAGAAGGCTTGAAAAATAGTATAGATTGAAGAAGACACACATGTACAGAGTCACAAGTCTATGGAGATGTGACATAGCTGTAGTATTTGATACACATACATATTTATGACTAGCATACATATGTATCTATGTACATTTGTATGTGACATCTGAGTCTATATGTAGCAAATGACTCAATAATCAAAATACTCAAGAACTTCAGACTCATTAATTAGTAAACTAAACACAAAAGCAACAAAGACCTTTAAATGATACTTCTCATAGATGTCCAAATGGATAATAAGCACATGAAAAAACGCAAATTAAAGAGAAAAAAGTCACAATACACATACTGTATGCCTATAAAGGTTAATTATAGCAAGGGTGTCAGTGAGCTTTGAGTTACTGGGACAAAATATCTACAAAGGCTTAAAAGGATGCCAGGCTAATCTTGATTGACAGTTGCAGAGGTCTGGACAATCAGTTTCACCAGTGTCTAGGGACCCGTGGGAAGGGAACATCACTACAGGAGCTTGTGGCAAAGTAAAGCTGCCCACCTTACAGAGGCCTAGAAACAGAAGTACAGAAAGGAAAGGGCTGGGCTCCAGCGTTCTGACCTCACTTCTGTCTATGGGCTCTTACCTTTTAAAGGCTCCACCACTTCCCTGTTCCCCAGTGGCCAAACCTTTAACACAAGGCCTTTGGGGACAGTTCAGATCTTAACTATAACATTACTGGTAAAGATTTCTCTCTCTCTCTCTCTCTCTTTCTTTTTCTTTTTCTTTTTTCTTTTTTTGGTTTTTCGAGACAGGGTTTCTCTGGGTAGCCCTGGCTGTCCTGGAACTCACTCTGTAGACCACGCTGGACTCGAACTCAGAAATCCACCTGCCTCTGCCTTACGAGTGCTGGGATTAAAGGCGAGTGCCACCACTGCCCGGCGACTGGTAAAGATTTCTAACAACTGACGTTTTCGTACATTTTGGGTAAGTTTGTAATTTGAAATAAATACTAAGGAGAGCATCTTTGGCAGTATTGTCTGAACCAAAGCCTGCTCAGCCTCCTACCACAGAAAAAGACTACTAGTTTGTTTCGGTCTCAGGACACCAAACACGCATGAGGCTCATACCCATTCATAAGAGCCAAAACCCAGAAACAACCCCTTCAAAAGGAATCTGTGTAAATAAACTTCTCTGTGTCAAATAGGAAAATATATCTCAGCAGTGTAAAGAATAAACACTTCTATATGCCACATAGATGAATCCTGTAGACAAAAGTCGAGAAAATAAAGGTGCGTTCTGAATAGTTCCAGTCCTGGGAAGCTGAAGAATATGAAACTTTAATTCATGATGGAGAGAGAGAGAGAGAGAGAGAGAGAGAGAGAGAGAGAGAGAGAGAGAATATCTCTGTGGAGAGACGAATGATTGGGAGAAAGATGTAGAAGTCTTCTGGACTATTGAAAATGTTCTAGACTAGAGCTAAGTAGAGATGACTTGGTGCCTGCCAGTGTGAACCTCCATTAAGCTCTTTTGTTAACACCCATGCTCTTCATAGTGTTAATATCTAAGCTAAAAGATTAAAACATGTAAGTGCTAGTTTCTGCTTTCTTCTATTTATTTTTTATTTTTGTTTATGTGTCTCTGTCTGTGTCTATATGTGTATGGGTGCCTGTCCCAACCTGGACTCTGGACACTGGAACTGAATTAAAATCTTCTGGAAGAAGAGCAAGCATTCTTAGCCACTGAGCAATCTCGCTAGGTACTTTCCTCTTTTCTGATTGCCACAAAGTTAACCTAAGTTATACAGTGGTCCACTGCTTAAGAAGGGTTCGATTTACAATGGCATGTGTGTGGTATGCACTCACTGATAAGTGGAGATTAGCCCAAAACCTCGGAATACCCAAGATACAATTCACAGACCAGAAGCTCAAAAGAAGCTCAAAAGCTCAGAAGACCAAAAGTGTGGATGCTTCAGTCCTTAGAAAAGGGAATAAAATACTCAAGAGAGGAAATACAGAGACAAAGTGTGGAGCAAGACTGAAGGAAAGGCCATCCAGAGACTGCCCCACCTGGGGATCCATCTCATATACAGACACCAAACCCAGACATTAGCGAGGATGCCAAGAAGTGCTTGCTGACAGGAGCCTGATATAGCTGTCTCCTGAGAGGCTCTGCCAGAGCTTGACAAATACAGAGGCTGATACTCGCAGCCAACCATGAGACTGAGCACAGGGTCCCCAATGGAGGAGTTGAAGAAAGGACTGAATGAGCTGAATGGGTTTGCAACCCCATAGGAAAAACAACAATATCTACCAACCAGAGCCCCCCAGAGCTCCCAGGGACTAAACCACCAACCAAGGAGCACACATGAAGGGGCCCATGGCTCCAGTCGCATATGTAGCAGAGGATGGCCTTGTCAGACATCAGTGGGAGGAGAGGCCCTTGGTCCTGGGAAGGCTTGATGCCCCAGTGTAGGGGAATTTGAGGGCAAGGATGCAGGAGTGGGTGGGTGGGTGGGTGGGGGAGCACCCTCATAGAAGCAGGGGGAGGGAGGATGGGATAGGAGCTTTCCAGGGGGGAAATGGGGAAAGGGGATAACATTTGAAATGTAAATAAATGAAATATCCAATAAAAAAAAAAAAGGTATGTGAGCTCTAAAAGGTCATAGCCTCATAAAGACTAAAGAGCTGAGTCACTCATAGACAAGAAAATTGTAGCTTCTGACTACATTCCTGCTCTACCACCCCATATCTCACAAGTTCCCGAAGGATGAACCTCTACAACCTCCTTTTGTAGAAAAAAGGTCAATTCTCCTTTCCAGCCACCATGAAGTTCACTGCACCAGACAGGATATATTCGACCTTTAGAATTCCTTCAACACCCCATAACCAAAGTCTCGTAAATACCTGGCCATTCCGATTTCATTTTACCTGTTAATCTCTAGCTTGACTTCTCTCTTTCATGATCCAATCATCTGTCTTTTGTGGAAGCCTCTCCCAGACGTGATAACTCCCTACGACAGCTTTCTTATAGCAAGAAGCTGGCTAGATTCTGGGTCACTGTGCTGATGGTTTTGGGTTGACCTCATGTGCATGAGCCTTTCTTTCATATTTTAGGAAGTTTGATGTAGGAAGGCAACCTTTAGAAAAGCAAGCAGGAATGCATGGTTTTAAAAATCAAGCGCTACTGAAATGTTACCTTACTTGAGGACTTGGCTCCCCTTCTCTCTCAGTTCAAAGCAAGTAAATATTCTAGTGTTTCTGCTCCCGACTTTCCCTCTCTTGCTAACCTATTTATATTCCCTTGAATTCACACATTTTCTTCCTTGCAATTAACCCTGATACACTGTCCTCTCCTGTTACTTCTGACCAAGACAAGTATGTTGACAAAGGGCACCCGCAACAGCCTGTTTAAGGTCTCAGAGCTCTGAGCTAGCACATACCAGTACCTTGCAGAGTTCACCTCTGGCCATCCCGCAATGAGGACAAGACTGCAATCCAGGGAGGGAAGCGAACTGTCAAAAAGGATGTTAAAATATTATCCACCAGTGTGGATGAGTAAGAACCATATATTAAAAGTATCAGTTACTTTCTATTTTCTTTTTCTTTTTTTTTCTTTCTTCTCTTGTAAAACTGTGCATTCATGTCCACACGGTAACTTCCTACTTTTGTATTTTACAGGGTTTCCAGTATTGTTCCTCATGTGTGCAATAGATAGATTTTATCTAGAACTGATGATTCCGTAATGGTCCAGGGTTAGAACACTTCCCACTTCAGGACAAAGTTTAAATATTTTCTGTTTACTAAGTCCAGAAAAATATACAGTGTTTCCACTTCCAGAAAGGCGTGTTAAATGAGTGCTTGCTGGTTTGCACATTTGCCACAGAGTCTCCCAAGAGGACCTGACTTCATGGAGATTAATTTCAACACAAACCCTAGATTCACATAATCCTTACCCAGATGCTCCAGGATGCTGCTCTGGGGGTTTGGGATTTAGCCCCAAGGGTTTGTGGCTGTATTTCAATTTAGGGAGATACATGCTAGCAATCAAGTATTTCCTGGTCTTTCAGTTGATTCTCAGGCTTTCTTATTCGAAGTTCTAACTCACCTGCAACAGGTCTCTTTGCTGGGTTGGGGTGGAGAGAGCTGTGTTCTGTTGAACAGGAAGTAGGACAGATAACAAGACATACATGCAATTGTTTAAGGAGAACTGAGAAAGATGAAGCCCAGAGAACACTCAGAGCTTCTGTGCTTATTTGTTCTCATATCCTTTGTCTGCATAGCTGATCAAAGTTAGTGTATCCAATATGATTAAGAGTACTGGAAACACTATGAGGGAGTAATTGTGTGTGCCTATTTATATATCAAATACACACACATACACATACATAAGTTAGAGGATGTTTTTTAAAAATTAAAATTCGTGAGTATAAAATACATTGAAATTTTTTCATTTTATTTTTGAGATTATAATTTTTAACAAAATAAAAGCCAAGGATATCAATGAAATAGTGGCTTTTATAATCTAAATGCTTTCTATGGCTTTTCCTACTAATTCACTTATTAGACAATATTTTAGAAATAAAAGAAGAACCCAAGAATTACTAGACTCCTGGCTTTCAGTACAAAAAGCTCCTCTGTTTGATATTGCTGCTCTCAAAAAATGCAAATGTCAACTTGAGAAGTTCAAAAAACTTGGGAAAAAAATTTTCAATTCCCCAGGAAGCAAATTGGACTTCTCAGAGGGAGCCACTGACAACGAGCCACAGATCAGTGATGGCCCTGACTTAGGGAGAAGTCTGGAGCTGAGTCAGCTCCTGGGACACCTAGCTGGAGGAGATAACAAGGCCAGGACTGAGCTGGTCTACAAAATTCTTCAAGGTCTCACTAAAGATAATGAAACTAATATAGCAACCAATCAAAATTATACTAATGTCACTGCTTTGCCATTACCAATAGAGGTTACCTAGCCCTTTGGAAAATTCTCCTCACCCCTGTAAAATGGGGGCCTGTAAGCTCCTCAAGTTGTTGCCATTTTTAGTTGACTCCTGCATGCTGGCTGTTTCTGCAGAATAAATGCATTTGCATACTATTCTTCGCCTTTGCATACTATTTGAGTCTGGGGTCTTCCTTCAGCAATTCTTGGGCCCTGATAAGCTCAGAATACAAATCAAGCTATACACATTTTTATTTTTTGCTTTTGTTTTTAAAGTATAGGCACTGTGTTAGTTAGCTCTTTGTCTAGTAGGCAGAAACTAGGGTTATGTGGGAAGAGAGAAACCTCAGATGAGAGAGCATCTCCATCAGATTGGCATATAGGCAAGTCTGTGGGGGAATTTTCTTCATTATGATTGACATGGGAGAGTGCAGCCCACGGTGGGTGGTGACACCATGGCTGGTGGTCCTGGATTATATAAGAAAGCGGGCTGAACAAGCCATGGGATGCAAGCCAGTAAGCACTTGCTTCAGTTCCTACCTCTAAGTTTCCACTTGAGTTCCTGCCCTCACTTCCCTTTGTGATAGACTATAAGCTGTAAGATGAAATAAATCTTTTCTTCCCTTAAGTTGTTTTTGGTCAGTGTTTTATCACATCAAAAAAAGAAACATAATTATAATATGTATTAACACTAAATAAAAGAGGAAATGGGAACATATATTTGTTGGAAAGAAAAAAGGTTTAAAAACGCTATGCTGTCACTGAAGTAAATGTTGTGTTTGTAAAATATCTCACAGAAGTACTTAGTTGAAATTGACCTTTGGTCTTAATATTGCACAGGAAAATTTAAATGCCACAGCTTAGCCATCTTTGATTTAAAAGTAAAACTGTACTAGAAAAAGATTGAGATTTTCTAAAGAAATAAGCATGTATATTAAAAGAGCTGAATTTTAAAACACATTTACATGGCATTTGTTTCTTATGGCCATTGTACCATGTCACCAATATGCCCCATGACTTACTGCTGAACAAATTCACTACCTTAGAGTTCAAGGCTAGAAGTCAAAAAAAAAAATTTGGGAATCAAAAATCATGGTTCATAAAACCATGCTAGAAGTGGCTCTCAACCTGTGGGTCACTTCCCCTTCGGGACTTGATGGACCCTTCTATGGGGGTTGCCTAAAACATCAAAAGACGCAGATACTTACATCATGATTCAGTAATCATGTAACAGTGGCCAAGTTACAGCTATGAAGTAGCAAAGGAAATAATTTTATGGTTGAGGTCACCACAACATGAACTGTATTAAAGGGTCGCAGTGTTAAGAAGGTTGTGAACCTCTGCTCTAGGGGAAGAGCATGTTTCCTTGCATTTTGTGATCCATTATTTGTGGTGTTGGTAATTAAACCTAGTCAAGGGCTCTACAGCTGAACTTCATTCTCAGCTCCCTTTAAAAAGTGTAGCCCCTAGCTAATGCCTGCATGTGCATGTGCACTCGGGCACACATACACACACACACACACACACACACACACACACACACACCCCGCACCACACATACACATGCCTCCAAAGAGAATGCATCGTTTAAAAAGCAATTCTCTCATTTTTCTTAAACTATAAATGAATACAAATAAAAACTTCTCTGGGGTTGTCAAAATGCCAAAAGTTATTGTTAAGGCTTTTAACACTATTTTTCTGTGTTCAAATCATATGCATTGTATCAAGAGAAATAAGCAAATTAGCTATTGCAATTTCACACCTGTCACACACAGAACTATAATTAGAGGTGCATCTTAAATGTGGCATTATGGAAATTCTAAGGACTTTGAAAGTATTAGCAAATAAAACTAGAAAGTAGGTGCTCTCATTTAAATATGTACATTAACAACTGCAATATTAACATTTTCACAGTAAACGGGAGTTTTTACCACACAATAGTTACCTTTGTTTTGTTTATTAGACTTTCAGTCACCTTTTCTTTTTATCATTTAACTTTAAGTAGTTCATACACGCGTACAGGGCTTGTCCCTTGTAAATCTCTCTCCTGAGCCATGTCCATGTATGCCTGATCCACTAGTTAAACCAGAGCCATCTGTTTAATCATACATGTGGAATCGTCCATTAGAGTCCAGTAGACTCACTAGGGGGTACACAACTGAAGACAATGACACATCCCCCCAATGTGGCCAAACTTCACCAAGAAGGCTATGCCCCTTGAAATCCTACTGCATCTACAACTGATTAGTACTGTTTCTTCACTGTGCAGGCCCAGTGCAGACAACCAGGCTGCTGTAATCCTATAACTGTAATGGATGTGTACATGTATTTAATATCTATTACCTATCAGGTAGACATATCACTTTATATGCAGATAAGGAAAATGAAAAATAGAAACATATGCAACTTGCCTGAAATAAAATAAACAATTCACAAAGGTATGATAAAAATGAAGACAATTAGGCTCCAGAACGTACCTTAACTGCAATGGCATATGTTACCTCAACAGCATGTGTCATCTCATTCAGCCTTCTGACTTTCACACCATCAGCACTAATACCTTCTCTCCAGGCCAAACAGTTATATGTGTGTGTGTGTGTGTGTGTGTGTGTGTGTGTGTGTGTGTGTATGATCTTTGACACTTAGAAAAGTCTATTCTCTTATAGGATGTAGCACAGCTGACCTGTACTGATTTCAGGTGCTAAGTGATTTCAGGTTCCGTTTCCATGAGCTGGTAACATGAAACATAGAGCAGAGTCTGTGCTGCCCCTGTCAAGAGCTCTGAACGAAGCCAGAGCAGGCAACAAACCTACCGCTAGTTAAGAATGTAAAGCTAGAGTCTTAAGCTAGTGATTGTGCATTTTGTATTCTTTGTTTTGACCCGGTCCCCTATCTGTAAACTTTTCTTTGAGTATCGATTCAAGTTTTGATCCCTGTCAGGTTTTGATCTTCTGAACTTTTGAGGTACTGGTGTCTGGGGATTTTTATTCAAAAGCGGTCAAACGATCAAAGAAAAACTTTCCCTGAGATGGTGTTTTCCTTGAAATCTCTGTAAGTATTCTTAGCTACTTTATATCAATAACTACATATCCGTATGAAAAAATTCTTTTTGAACCTCCCTCTTTCAGCCTCCTTTGCCACTTCATTCTGGATGGCTTTCTTTCTTTCTACCCTCTCTCTGTCTCTCTGCATCTCTCCATTTTTCTTATCAGAATACTGTCCCTTCAGATCCAATCCCACGAAACAGGCAAATATATTTCTGGCTCTATTTCCAAGTAATAATGTTTTCCCAAGAATGCGAGCTCTGTTGGTACTTGGTACTTATTTCTTGATCTTACAGTAACATAAACTACCCTTGAGAGGCAAAGCCAAAGCTACTGCAGCAGTTAATGCTACTGAAGCATCAACAGAAACAGGGGTTCCCTGCAGACTTGAGCATCATCAGCCAAGCAAACCTATAGCTTTCAGGGCTGTCTTTGAGATCTGAAATATTCCATGTTAGATTAGCCTGAAACAGAATTAGTCATCCTGTTTCATAAATTTACAACAAAGCTCCTTTAGCTTATGAGGCCAGATTTCTTCCATTTTGAAACAAAACAAAACAAAAAAAACCTATTTTTATTGTATGTAAGAGTATTTTGCCCATATGTATCCATGGGTATTACATGCTTGCAGTACCCCAGGGAGGCAAGAAACGACCCTCAGAGTCTCTGGAACTGGAATTACCTACAGCTGTGTGCCTCCAACTGGGTGCTGGGAAGTGAACTTGGGTCTTCGTGAAGAGAAGTAAATGATCTTAACCACGGATCCTCCTCTCTAGATCCCTCATTTCATTTTTATTCTTTCATCAGATAAAATGTGAGGAGTGCCTTTCCTTTCCGATCCATCATCTGGGGTGGATCCACCACCATGATGCAAATGTTTGTGAAGGCCCTTACAGGGAAGACCATCATGCTAGACGTTGAGCCCTAGGACACTATAGAAAATGTAAAGGCCAAGATCCAGAATAAGGAAGGAACTCTTCCTGCTCAGCAGAGATCATCAGCTTGATCTTTGCCGACAAACAGCTGGCAGATGGCCGAACGTTGTTCAAAAGGAATCTACCCATCATCTGGTGCTGAGACTTTGAGTTGGTGCTAAGAAAGAAGAAATCTTACACCGTTCCCAAGAAGAATAAGCATAGAGGAAGAAGGTTAAGGTGGCTGTGCTGAAATACTGGAGGGTGAATGGAAAGTTAGTTGCCTTCATCAATTGTGTCCTTCTGATGAATGTGCTGCTGGAGTTTTCATGGCCAGCCACTTTGACAGACATTACTGTGGCAAGTGTTGTCTGACTTACTGCTTCAACAACCCAGAAGACAAGTAGTGATGTACAAGTTAATAGAAAGAAGGAACTGATGTTTGATAAAAAAAAAAAAAAAAAAAGGTGATAAGTTGTATAAACCGGAATTGAATGCATTCAATCTAAATCCCTTGCTTGATGTTAAATAACCATTTGCCTTGTGTTCTATGCCTCTTTCTGAACATAAGATAAAATTGTTCGTCAAAGGAATTAACTTTTGGCTAAGACACCAAAGTAGTGTGGAAAACAACAAACAAACAAACAAAATTCTCCAAATTGCTTACATGATCTCTAAGGTTTATGCCCATCAAAGAGACATTAAATTTTAGTTCTTGAAACATTTTTTCTATTCCCAAGATAAAGTAAATTCTTCTCTCTCTCTCTCTCTCTCTCTCTCTCTCTCTCTCTCTCTTTCAACCCACCAGCAAGAAGATTGTTTTCTGTTTCCTGATAAGTAGGTAGCATAGAACCAAACCTAGGAAACTCCGGTACTATTTCCTTGACAGTTTTACCCCTATCCAAACGACACAGTCTTCAATTCAGGCACAATTTATTAGGCCTACTATGTGCCAGACACACATCAGAATTTAGATTCACACAGGAAACTTTAGAATCTACTGTTACATGTCAACCTATGTACTGCTATTCTTTCTCACCACTCAACAAAAACGTAACATCAGCCACATGGTGGTGGTGCATGCCTTTAATAACCTGTGGAGGTAGAGGCAGGCAAATCTCTTAGTTTGAGGCCAGCATGGTCTACGGAGGAAGGAGTTTCAGGACTACCAGAGAAACCCTGTCTCAATAAATAAACAAACAAACAAACAAATGCAAAACACCATAATCACCTAATCAATCAATCAATCAATCAATAAATGCGAAAAACCATAATCACCTAATTATTACTCTACAGTTTGTTTTGTCTGTATCCTCTCAGAGCTTGCCAAGGCTTGAGTTTTATGTAAAGTGTTTGTTTTTCTACCCCCTGTGCCTAACTCAGGGTTAGGCACAAGAGAAGACATATAGTAAATATGTTCAAATATATGAGTGGAGATAAATAAAAATCATAGCCAAACTGAACCCCAGGGGTCAAGGATGTTCAAGACCATATTGTTAAATGGCAAAGCCGTGAGTAGAATTCCAACTTCAAGAGGGAGTTAGTGAAATATAATATCGTGCTTATATTTACTGCTAAATTTGCAAACACTGAGAGAGTGTGAGAAAGAACATCCAGGGGAGGGGGGAAACAAAGTTCTGGGTACAAAAATGGTGAAACAATTTTTTTTTAGGTCTGCCTAAACTCAAAGCATCTATGATGCTATAAAGATGAACGTTATCTGTTCAGAGAAAGGCCCTCGTTGTACATGGTAATATTTACCATGAATAAGCTAGAATTTATTAGTTAGGCTCCTCATACTGCATATGACACCCCCCCAAAAAAATAATTGGCAAAAAGCAGTAAGTCCTCTTGCTGTTTGCTTCAGTTCCCTCATGAGGTCCTAATCACAGTGGTTTCTCACTCATTATACTAAATTATTATATTGATTTTATGTAGAAATATAGAAATGTTTAAAATGTACACATTAGTAACATTTAAATGTATTATGTTTTTCACTTTGGAATTATCCCACAGAAATAAATTTATAACATTTTTAAATAACAGAGATGAGTGTGAATACACTATCCAAAACTGTTCAGTGGAGTCTCCCATATTTGGACACACGTCAGAGGTCAGCTCATCCTGAGTACAAGAGTTCCATCCTATTCTGGGAAACCCTTATCTTTGTGACCATGAAAACTCCCCTGCCAGGTAAGTACAACATAAAAGAAAAATCATCAGATTAAATACAGTTTGATATTGTCTTATAGCATGTGTCCTTCAAAATCTGTCAGCTACAATCATGACAGAAAACACAAGAGTAAGACGCAGCACGGAGGACTGCAAGGAAAGACGTGCTACACTTCAGATTTTGAGTTATTCTCATTCATGGTAATAATTGCCAAAAGACAGGGTCATTTTCCAAGAAATTTATGTTTTTTTGACTTTCTGCTCCAGCTGGCATATCGATTTTAGGGTACTCTGTTCCAAATCTCAGTTCCAGCTCATTGCTCTTTATCTCCCACCCTGATCACAAAGGAGGGTATCACAGGTCCTGAGGGGACAGAGGGAGGGGGAAGGGGGAGGAATTCCTCTTGACTCATAAAGCCCAGTGTTGACCCACATTTTTTAGGGTGATATAGCCATTTAGACACACTGACTACAGATACTCCCTGCTTCTGGTTTTTTTCTACACAAGGGAAGACAGGCTGTTTTTGCAATAACCTCTCCCACTTCTGCCCACGCTGGTGGCTCCATTCCATGCTTTAAATCATTTTCTTCATGAGGTTTTAAGTAAACGCTCTTGCAAAGCGCTTCAAATTCAGTGGCATATTGTAAATCACATGCTGGCTTTTTCAATTGCCCGGACATTATTTTTGAAGATCTCTGACTATTTTTTTTTTCTTTAAGTGCAGCAGATTTGTGGCAAAAAGAAAAAAAGAAAAAAGAAAAAAAGTTGGCCAAATTTTCTATATCATTTGCCAAATTCTGAATATTAACTGTAGACTTTCCATTAATCTCATCTTTAATTTAATAAATGTGCTCTTTGGTGCTCAGTAAACAATCTTTTCCTTTCACTGATTATGATATCGCCCTTCAGACTCAGGTCTTACCAAGTCCCACAGTGACTTCTGACTCAACCTATTCACGTGGTCTCCAGCACCCAGAGTTATAAAGTGAGATGGTAGCCAGGCCCACTTCTCACTCCTGTGAATGCCTTGGCTCCCTTAAGAGTCCATGTTCTCTTCAATGTGGCAATGCTGTCGCGTAGTTTTGACAGCTTCTTAGTGTGCCCTCACCATCCTATAGAACACAGCAAAGGTTTCTCTTTCTTCCTTTGCCGAGAATTCATTTTGAACATTTCCGATGTGTCAGCTCAGGTAATCGCACAGACCTGCCCTACCGATGATGCCATCTTATTCGTGGCTCTTTAAGGGTCCCACCTACTCTTACCATCCTCTATACAATAAAAAGTACGGATAAGCTATAGATGCGGAGGGAATATACACACTTAAACAAGCCCTCTGGCTCATGTTAAGTGCTAAACATGATAGTATACTTCTTCCCTTCTGTGTCCTACAGTTTAACTTGTTCATTGTGGCTAAGTCCTGACCTTCCAATAAAATGCCCTCAAAGAAATAATTATATATACATTTACTTTGAAGCTTACAAAATTATGTTCTATAAGAAGCCTGTGGGACTCAGGAGAAGTCATAGGGAGACAATCAACTGCAAGATGAATTAATCTACTTCCTGAAATAGTTGAATGAACATTTGTGGACTCTTGAGTTAGGTGCTCATGTTGGGAAGTGAGGCTCTTGCTGCTTCTTACTGATGCTCTTGTGGGCAAACCTAACCAGTCTGCATGGCTCAGTGTTCACTCTGCCACTTGAAGAACGCTTCTGGGACTCAGCTTCCTCTTCTGTGAAATAGTGGCAATGGCGTTCCTACTTATTAATAAGTTCTAGTAAATGAGTATGCATGCATATGCACACACACAGTTTCATTCACATGAATGGCGTATAAATGCTTGTTGCTGTAATGATTATACTGTCATTGTGTTGTTAACTGTGGACAAGATGCTGCAGGAAGCATGATAACCTAGAGAGAGAGAGAGAGAGATATATAGCTAACATATTTTATATACATTAACGTGCTTGATACCAGTTCTTTAGTACACAAAACAAGGGCAGCACTTATATATTAATACTTTCTTATCTCTTTAGATGTGATGATAATCCCAAAGTTAGGGTTGGTGGCATGTACCTATAATTCTAGCACTTGAGAACCTGTGGCTCTTAAAAGGACTATGAATTCAGGGCAAGCCTATGCTACCGAGGGAGACACTGCTTTCCAACCTCCCAAGAATATATTAATTATAAAATAATCAGCACTGAGGCTAGTACAAAGAAGGTCTTAAAAATGAAATTGATATCAATATCATTATTGTTGTGTTATTTTATTTCTTTTATTTGAAAATGGGCCATAATTTTTATTTAATGAAGAAAGAAATACAACTAACTAATAATGGGCTAATAATTGCAATAAAATGTGTCCTGTTTTCACGTAACAAAGAATAAAGGAAATATTTTAAAGTAGAGTAAATATATTAGTTTTGCTACATGAAGGATCACAACAGAATCCTCTGTGGCACATCTACAGGTTTGGAACTGGAGGCTGTGTGAAACAATGTTAAAGCCCTTTGGCTGGTCAGGTGTTGCAAGACTGAGGGTGTGAGAATGTTCTGGTTGCCACAAGCACAGCAGACAGCTACTGAGAATGTTTGCCTTTACATGGATGTTTTTCTTTTTCCCTAATATCTTGAGAGAAGTGTTTCATCTGAACACAGGGCAACTAAGCTGTTGATGGAATGTTACTATTATATGTTGTTATTACGGCCTGTCCCCAGGCATCTAGGTTTTAAACTTTAAACCAACCTGAACATAAATTCCATTTCACATTTCTTTAGTTTGGTGGATTTTTCCTTTTTTAAACTACAGGTATACATTATACTTCATTTGCTCTGGGTGACCATGAGAAAAGTTTCTCTTTCTTTCTTTTTCTGGTTCTCAGACCCTACAGAATAAATTGAATTGGGAGAGACACTGCCAGATGTTTGATAGGTACAAGGAAAACACAAAGCAATCTTTTCTCTTTGGGGAGGACTGAATTCAGAGAGTGTGGCCCTGACCGGGTAGACATGAAGCTGTGCTCCCTCTTCTCCTCCAGTACATCTTCTGATTAGCTTTGCTTTGAAGGCTGACTGGGATGGACACAGTGTCTTTTCTCATTCACATCTAGGGGATTTGGGGGTGTTAAAATTTACACAGAGAACTAAGACCTTTGCAAGGCCAGAATCTAAATCAACACTGCCACTGAATCTAGTCTAGCACCATGCCTCGTCAGATAAACATGGCTCTGTCGTAAGGGGTTTGGAAACAGCTAAGTCTTACAATAGAGCTAGTTCCTTTTCCATTCCTGCTCATTCTTCATTCAGTATCAATCTAAATGGCTTTTTGGAAAAATGTGCCTTATTTTATTTCCAAGAAATGCTGGGGTGTGCATTCCTAGTCCAATTTGTGAACATATGGCTCTCATCTTCTTGGCATAGAGGGTGAAAAGGCCGACTATCAGAGATCAAGAAAAGATCACAGGATAGGAGCGCATGTGGTGGAAGGAGAACACTCATGCTTGTTTGTACAGCCTTTCTATTTATAGCCACTAAATAGCCACAACATGTATATGTTGCCTCCAGCCAACAGGGATATAGCTGGTGTCCACTGGAGAGTGCTAGATACTAGCCAAGCGCTAGAAGCATTCTCCCTTCCACACAAGGCTTCTTTGTGCTATTTTGTGCTTTGTGCTATTTTGAAACAATGAGGGCAAGACTTTTTGTTACAAAAAGATATATAAATATATTTCCTTAAGTACAACTAGACAGCAATTATTTAGATGCAGTGGTACTACTACTGAGCAAAACTGAAACACACATTCATTTCATCATACCAAATTAAAATGGAATGCAGTCAATTGGCCACAGCATTCCTGATAAATGTCTCTAGCCCAGATTCTCTTTTGTAAGATGGAAAAGAGGGACAATTTGACATGGTTATTAATCTCCTACTGTTTGAAGACAGTGCTGGCTAACAGTAACCAGGCAAACGTTTGCTTATGAGAAGACTTGGCTCAACTCTTGGCCTTGACTACAATAGCATCATAAGTAAATGCACTTTTGGTGAGGCCTGTTGGCACATGTCAAGAGTCTGAAATCATTCTTTGAGATTTCAAACAGTAGATTTGTATACAAGCCTTACTGTGATAAAAGTCAGTAATTCCAACACAAGTCCAGTGGAGTCTCAGAATAAAATTTTGAACTATGAAAGGGTAAAACCCTCCCTAACCCACTGTTATAATAAAGATTGTAGGAAGTGGTTTTCCCAGAGAACAGACTCGGAGATAAAGTTAGGTTATGTGTGGGGACGATATGTAAGAATTGGGGAAGAATGGGTGGGGGAGGTTATAAGATCAGAATGCAGAACTGGTAAGATTTCTGCCCCTTGGATGGATTCCAGAGCCAAAAACGTCACCAGAGCATCCTAGGTAGAAATAGCTTGAACATTGATTACCTCTTTGCTCAGTCATCGCCTGGGGAAGCCCTTCCCAATGACAGCATGAACATAATCTGAAAGAAGAGGTGGGGTCAGGCTAAGGTAATGGCTGGACACAGTCATCCATCTACACACTTTGCATCTGACAAATGAGACCGTTTCCAAAAACGGTTCTAGCGGGGCTTCCTTATGAGCTACAAAGATATTCTCTTATATTTTCTTTCCAAACAAGATGATTTTTCCACCATAAATATGTTCTTGAGTGAAGTATTCTTGAATTAGATCTTTAAATTTTTCTGTCATTCACCAAATCATTCATCACTTCCTGAAAAATTTTAATGGAGCCTTCTAACGAGACAAAGGATGTATTGTGGGATAATAGATTTTGAGGCCTGGAATGTAAACCCCTTATGTTTTGTGCTACTTAAGGATTGCACACACAATACCCTATTGTTCTCATTTTTGTAAGTCTAGATGATCAGCAAAGTGATAAATTCAGCTCTGATTCGTGACGGTGTATTGTGAAAATACTTCCAACACAGGTGATTCCAAGTAGACAATGTGATGCCACCTGGGGAAGAGGTGAGTCAAGAAGTATAGTCACACAGCAGTATAGAGTATTTCTGTAGATGTTATCATAACTGCTAATAGCCTCGGGTATAGATAATTCTCTTGTATTCAGTAAAATAATTAGTAAATGATTAGCTTTAAGTATTACCATTGTTTCAATATAATTTGCTTAATCATACTTTTGTATTATATAATTTTAATAGCTCTTGAGTTTAATAGCCAGATCACTAACTTTTTAGAGATTTAGAAATACATGGGAACTCAAGAGACAGCTCAGTGGTTAAGAGTGCTTAATGCTCTGGCAGAGGACCTGTTTTTTCGCCAGCACCTACATCAGGTGGCTCACAAATCTCCATTAATGCTAACTCCAGGAGATTTGATATCCTCCTTTGGATTTTGTGGGCATCTGACACAGACACATATGACACAGACTTCTTCAGATATATACAGATGCATACATGTTTTTAATGAAGGAAAAAAATGCCAAAGGCTGGCATGAGCAACTCTAGTACAACACTGCAAGCTGGAACATTGCCTGTTATAACAGAGTAACTTCAGGACAGTGACTTGGGTACAAGAATCTGCTTCATAGTGCTATTTATATTAAGAAAACTCAAAAAATGACGAAATTATCCATAAGTACAAAGTTGATAATCATGTCAATTAGGTCCTCATATATCAACAGAGATCAGGCTGAAATGAAAACTGCAAATATGTATAAGCAGCGTGACAACAAATATGTAAAAATGTAATATATACATACATATTTCGGATCCACTTTAGCAAAATATGCAGACTTACAGTGTGAAAACATGAAACACACAGACTCTGCAGTCTTACTCTAGGGGGGGAAAGACGGTGGGATAGGACTCTAGCTGTAACTATGACTTTTTATTTATTTAATAAAAGATGGGAGAAAAAGAGCACACAAGCACACCATCTGAGCAACAATCAGGGAATACAAGTGAACTATTCAGAAAGTCGAGTGAACATGACGGGCCCCTGAGAGAGGCCTGCATGTTATCTGTACAAGATTCCTATGGATACATGACGGGCCCCTGAGAGAGGCATGCATGTTATCTGTACAAGGTTCCTATGGATAAAAAGGGAATGTATAATCATGCCAATGTCTTAACTCAAATCTCACAATGTGAAAAAGAGGACAAAGACGTTAACTGCAGCAACAACGACACAATGGGTCAAACTTAGAGTGAGTTTCTTCAACAAGTGAGTTTCAAGGAAGATACGCAGAGATGGGAATAAGGACTCCTCAGACTGAAAGGTGAGAGTTAAAAGGGCTGATACTCATTTTCATTCTGATAATAAACAGACTTAGAGATTACAAAACATAGAAAGCAGGAAAAATTTAACCCTGATGGACGCTTTTTAGCACATTAGGGAACTGCTATGAAGTGGTTTAGGTGGCATGATGCTGTGCATATATTTTTTTAAAATAATCCTTATCTGTTAAAATTCAGTGCTTAAAAATGTATGGACAATGTGAAAAAATGGACAAGATTTCTTTATAAATAGTCTAAGGCTGTGAGGAGGTAGGGTGGGGATGGGGTAAGATTGTTGCTTTCACCTTAGATGTTTAAAGATTTCTGGAAAGCTCTTGCTGCTGCTGCTGCTGCTGCTGCTGCTGCTGCTGATGATGATGATGATGATGATGAAGATGCTGCTGATGCTGATGCTGCTGTTTGTTTAAGAAGAGAAGGAACGGGCTGGAGAGATAGCTCAGTGGTTAAGAGCTGACTGCTATTCCAGAAGACCTGGGTTCAATTCTCAGAACCCACATGGCAGCTTACAAACTGCCTTCAACTCCAGAATCCAACACCCTCACACAGGCATGCAAGCAAAGACACCAATGCACATAAAATAAAAATACATAATTTTTTTAAAATTATGTATTTTAAAACAAGGTAAACATTGATGAAGTCTAAATGAGTTAGTATTTGTTTTTTTTCCCATCAATGTGATTGCTTTCTACATAGATCTGCTAACTATTATATCATTTAAAGTTTTTGAGAAAATTAATTTGCTATAAATATCTCTGCAATGCCACTCGTGTAAAAAATACCCTGGCTATATTTCAGCTGCATGATCCAGCCTCACTACAGAAGACAGATAAGTTATCAGTAGGGAGCCTGGGGCTTCCCACAGCCTGTTCCTCAATGGTGCCAGACACTTTTGATTTACCCTCCTACCAGATTCCCTCAGCCCCTCCTCCGATAGTGGACAACGATTATCTGGTGCCATGAGCCAGATTTAACCCCTCATACCTACTTGAACAAAAACCCTTTAGTCCTCCCAGCAGCCCAAGTGGCATGATGACCACTTCCCTTTAACTTCCAGTGATTTACAGTTTGGCCCTTGGTGAAAGTCAAAGTTACAAGATTCATCCATCAAAGATATCATCCCTAAAGTGTAGCATGCTTTGCTCTTGTGAATGTGCAGATGGTACATATGCATTCTGTTGTGCTTGGGTATGTGGATTGCTTAGAACAGCCCATCATCAGGGATTTTCTATAAACAGATGTTCTATTCCTAAGTTTAGGTAGCCATTCTGCAACAAAATAGAAAGCTAATACCTGTGCCTGTCACTTTGACATGTCCTTGGGCCACTGAAATGTGTCTGAGCACTGCCAAATGCTTTAGAGTGATTGAAAGTTATCCACGGGACCCACACATTCGTGTTTACTGGTACACAGTAAGGACTATAAGTCACTCTATTTGATGGCCACTCATGAAGAAGTTAATACTAGTGAGAGACAGAGAATCATTTCTAGGACCTTCTGAAAAGCTATGCTTAACTTTTTAAAAAGTATAAAACCACGGTTCCCTTAATTTATAATCTATTTCCATCTATTGTGGCCAATGACAGCATTAAAGAGAATTTCTCATGAATACATAGGTACTAGGGGGTATCTGAACAAACTCCATATGAGCAACAGGCAAAAAGGCACACTGATGTCTGGGTTAGGCTCTGGGATAAATGGTTTACTCCTGGGGCAATATGTGCTTATTAGGGTGGTGAACTTTGAAACCAGAATACTTGCATTCAGATTTCAGCTGTGGAATTCCTAGCCAATGGACCTTGGGAAAGCTATTGAATCATCTTGTGTCTGAGTCTCTGCTGCCTTAATATGAAACTAATAGTACCTATCTCATATGTATACTGTATAAAATTACGTAACTGTAAAGCATTTAGAACCCATGATAAATAAGGAAGCTCAAAACTGTGACATATAATTGTTCACCTTACGTATTAAGAGGAAGCACTGAAGAGTTGACTCAGCAGTTAAGAGCAGTTGCTGTTCTTCCAGAGGACCTGACTTTTTCCCACCACCCACAAACAGCTCACAACCACCTGGAACTCCAGCTCCAGGTCATCTGATACCTTCTTCTGGATTCTGTGGGTATCCCACACCTATACACGTAGACAGATAGACAGGCAGACAGACAGACACACACAAGTAAACAAATAGATGCTAAATAGATGATAGATAGATAGATAGATAGATAGATAGATAGATAGAGTTTCAAGAATATCTACATTGAGAGATAATGATCCAAAACTGGAAGAGTTTAGCTAGAAGTTAGGTGGAGTACCAGGTGATTAACATGTTCACATATACACTCAGGATATCTGAACTATGTTAGGTTAGATTTCATTAATAAGAGCATCTCACATTCTAACCATGAATGCTAATTGTTCTAAAATTAACTATGAGAACATCATGAGTCATAGCAATTCCTTTCAGGTTAACCTGAGAAAAGATGAATTGCAAGAGGAATTCCATATGTGAAATCAAGTGAGAAGGACACAAGGTGAAGCCATCTATAACCTTTAAGATAAAGACATCGCACTCTACATACTACTGCTCTGGCTTAACTGTGTTCTCTGAAGCCATGTATTGAACTCTTGTCCCAGTGCCTATGGCTGCAATTTTACCTAGAAACGGAGTTGGCTATCATCTGAATTTGGTTTCAGTATGGTTCCATTCACAGGTTCTAAGTTTAGTCCTGGTGTGGTGATATTGGAACTAATGGAACTATCCAGAGGTAGAACCCATGGTTAAGTCATGAGTACGGGTAGCCATGATTTCAGAAGTGCTACTTTCCTGATGGAAGTTCTCATAAAGGTTGTCGTAAAAACCTATACCTGAGATGGGAGTCTCTGTCTTCAGCTTCCCACATGGCCAGGTGATCTCCATGTCTTACAAATATTCCTGCTGTTAAGCCATTGCTAGAAGGCCCTCACGAGAGACCTAGCCAATGTGGCCACACAACCTTGGACTTTCAACCTTAACAACTAACTGCAAGCTAAATAAACCCCTTTCCTTTAAAATTTAGGCATTTTGTTATAATGCCATGTCTTTAGAAATGCAATTACCTTTCTTGTTTGTTAGGGCCACCCTATTAACCTAAGGCACATATGTTGATTACTTAGTCCAGCTGCCACAACCAATAAATATTTCATGACACATCATAGAACATGTTGTTCTCTGAATACTTTTTTCTAAACTAGTACAATATACTTAGTTATTCTCATTTTTAGTATGTTTAAAAATAAATATACATATTCATATAAATTGTATGTGAAGCAAAAGGAATAATGGAAATTATGATTTGGCATTAAATGCTGATTACTATTAAACGTAGTAAATATGTACCACGCGCCAAGTAAGTAAAACACTATCCTGATAAGAATGCAGTCACAAGTTTGCTAGTTTAAAAAAAGAAAGCCTTCTTGACACAAAAATGTGTAATTATTTGAAGATGCTTTAGTTTTTGTTATTTTTTGTTTGTTTGTTTTTGTTTTTAAAGAACTGACTAAAACTACAAATAAATATGCAGTAGTAGAACTGTTTGGAAGATAATTATCAAATAGACTTCCATAGACTAGTATCTTCCTTGTCAACCATTTCATGTTTTCTTTCTGCTTTGAGGAAAAATGAGGGAAATGAAAGCTGCCACATCTCTTTAAGGAGAGTCACTCAGATTAGATGACACTTGCTTCCATTAGACCCACACTTGCTTCCCTGTCTGCATTGCACCTACGTTATATGTGAGGCTTTCTGAAACACAAGCAGACAAAACCACAAATAATTCCCTTGTTTTCAAACATAACTTTTCTGCAGTGAACATAAATATCACACACATAAATGTCGGCACAAAACTGACGCTCCTGAGGCATCTTCCAGGTTGTGCTCTTGTATCTGCATGGTTTTGCATCAGTAATTTTCTCATCAGGGAGGCAATGACATAATTATCTCAGATTTTTGGTGAAGAATAGGAAACTCACAATAACAAAGAGGATTTTTTTCAAGCAATACCTTGTTTCAAATCCAATTATAATTACAGTGATATAGATTCATACATTCTAAAGGATAGAATTTAAGTCAAAATGGGGCCCAGTCCTCCTTTCAATAAACACTGGAATGGCAGGCAAAACCAGATGCAAGCAAACTCTCCTGGGAATCCCAACCCCGGCCTTTCAACATAGCAAACATATTCTGCTCAGAGACGTGGCATGAGCAAATGTAAATAGTTCTCTGAAATGATAATTAAAAATACTGAAAATGTGTAAGCTCAATTTCTTTCTTTCATTAAAAGCAATAAGGCAGTGGTAAGCAGAGGCAGAGGCATGTGACACATTGTGGAGCATTTTCCTGTCACTAGTATACAGGGAATTTAAACTCTCCTGCATCAGCATTTGTAGCAGATTTACTCGGTGCCTGTACATGCTTATATTATCCCTCTTAGCAGCACCGATTTCACAAAGGACTCTCGGGTCCTTCAGGAAGCAGATGCTGATGCAGCGTTTGAAGAGCCAACAGTTTATTGGGTAACAAGACCCATGAAAGATCAAAAGATGAGGTTGCAGAATTGGGCAGGGAAAGCCTTCCAGGCATGATGCTGAGCTGAACCGTGTGAAAAGAAATCGGGAAAGGAAAGAGAATTTGGCAGGAGATCTCATGCCAGAAGGCCGGTCTGGCAAAGCCTCAGCCACTGCCATACAGAACTTAGAAAAATATTGTGTTCGGAGAACCCATGTTGGGCAGGGATGACAAGGCCTTAATCTCCCCTAGTGCTCAATTACTGGCTGGAGGCCGACCAAGAAGATCACGGCTCGGCCCAAAACCTGAGTTCTGTCCTGAAGGAGTGGCGACTGGCAGTAGACCTATATCTGCATTCCTTTGAACAGATCTACTTTTTTCTCTTGAAGCTAGATCAGAGAACCACATGGCTTTTATGCACAGAAAAACATTCAGCTCTGGGCCTCACTACTCTCCCTGTACAATCCCACCGCCAGGTTCTCACTCTCTCAGTCCTGGGCAAACCTGGGCAAAATGAGCCCTGCCTACAGGAATGCCCCTTAGGCCTCCAGTTTCTCTTTCTCCAGCTTTCCCTCCATGCTCACTCTGGCTATTAGAATTAAGAGTAGCAATAGAGTCAGCTACTTTGTGGCTTCAGAAGGCATTTTTTTGCAGGATGGCTTTGAGGTAACAAGGTAGTCAGAGCCTCTAGCAAGTAACAAAGCAATTTTATACCCAGCCCACTTGCAAATGGAAGAAGCACTTCCTACATTACTAGACTTTCCTGCTTTGATGTTCATGTGTGATAACTCAAAATATTTACTAAAGGGTTAGAATGTCTAACATAACTCTGCTAAGAACAGTGGCTTACTCCTTAGAGTGCAAGTGAGGTGGTCCCTTTTCGAAGTTGATCATTTCTGGTTATTCCTAAAATACTCTCTTATTTGGACCTCAGTGCATCCAAGCTGTGAACTCAGGAAGGCTTGCAGACTCAAGAGGTTCAGGAAACTAAGCTAGGTACCTCATAATAAAGAGGCAGGTAGTAGCAACATGACAGCAATAATGAACCAAATATCATAGTGCATAGACTAAAGTTTGAAGCTCGCTGCCACCTGGCAGGATGGCCAAACCTTCAATTTCTAACAACAGCGACACAGATATTTTAGTGGCAAACACGTTTGCAAGGTCATCTGCTAAACCATGAAATATAAAATGTGAACATGCTTATTGTATCCTATAGAAACACTATAGCAACTACACGGAACTACATATAAAATGGTATATGATATGTATTTGATAGTGCAAGTGGTGGAAAGGTAAAGGGTTTTTCATAAAGGATTGATATTAATAAAGGATTTATGAAATCCTCCTTCTCCTTCCTTTTCTCCTCCTCTTCCTCTTTCTCCTCTTCCTCTTCCTCCTCCTCTTCCTCCTCCTTCTCCTCCTCTTCCTCCTCCTCCTCTTCTTTCTCCTCTTTTTCCTCCTTTTCCTCCTCTTCCTTCTCCTCCTCCTCTTCCTCCTCTCCCTCCTCCAAGACAGGATCTTATTCTGCTAGCCTTGAGTATCCTATGTAGACCAGGTTGTCTTCAGCCTCATGACAATATGCCTGCCTCACCCTCAGGAGTGCTTGGCTTACAAGTGAGAGCCACTTTACCTGGTATATCTATGCATTTTTATCTTTCTTCTTCCCTTTCTTTTATAAGTCTCACTTCTTGAGTAAAACAGCTGAATTTTTCCTTTTAATTTTCTCTTTAAATTGTCTGTATCATAAACGAACATGGGGTGTGGTCCTGGTTCTTGCCTCCCTCTTGCTGCTCTCCAGTGCTGTCCTTTAGTTACACAACTACAGGAAGACCAGGGCTGGCGGAAACACAGCGGAACCATTCATTTGATTTAACAAACTGTCCTCTTGCTTCATCCATAACTTATTTATACTAGACCCCTCCAAAAGGGAACAACCCATAACCACAACTCTGAGACTCTCAAACTCCAAGTCCACAAGGCCTGTGGGATAAGACAGGTGGGCTTTAAGATGCAGTGGAGATGCAGTGGTCTTAAAGGTATGTCTTAGATGAGCCTGTTCCAGGGCTAGATCATTAAGAGAAGGAAAGCCAGCCAGGGCTGCTTCCTTGTGGCTGCAGCCCAATTGCTGCCCTGAGGGAAGGGACTTTGTGTGGAATCTCAGAGCAAATCACTCAGAGCCCCAGGCCTTGTGATCCAAGGCAAGGTTTAAATGTATACATACATATTGTATTTTATGAGTATGTGTGTGTGTTTACCTGAGTGTACATCTGTGCACCAAGTACATGCAAGAGCCATGGAGGCCAGAAGAGGTACCAGATCCTCTGAAACTGGAATTACAGATAGTTGTGGGCCTGCAGGTAGGTTCTGGGAACAGACCCTGCGTCCTCTACACATACAGTAAGTGCTCTTACCTCCAGGCCCCTGGCAAACTTTTTTTTTTTCTCCAAAGGAAATACATCTCCTTCCCTTGGTGCTCTGGAGAGACACATTTCTTTTGTTTCAGCATCTAAATGTAGATAGCTCGGACTTGGAGTTGAATTCTCCATGCTATAACTGAGAGCCCCAAAGGCTTTAGACTAGAATATAGGAAGACATTTTTAAAATGCCACTGGTCATGTGAGCTGAGCCAAATTACTAATCATTCTGAGAAAAATATTTTAACTTTAAGTCATTAACAAAGCTTAATTGCAATAAGAAATTACATGAGAAATTTAACTCAGTAAATTCTTGTTAAGACTTATAGACTTAACTATATAAAGCAATACTGTGTATGATATGATATAACTGGGTAAAATTATAAGCATAGATTGGTTGCTGTATTCTGGAAACTTATTATCTAGAACTAGGTTGTTCAATATGTGGCCATTAGTCATGACTATCTGTTTAGATTTAAATGAACAAAATTCATGTAAAACTTAAAATAATCTTTCTTATCATGGCAGCCATATTTTGAATGGTAACTACTCACACTGGCATTATCCTAGAAGCTCTAGTGACAAGGCCGAGCTAGAATAGAGGCTAGGCAGTGCTCCTCACTTTTTCCAACCATAGTCTGCCATAAATACTTGTTCTGCTGTTTCTACGTGACAACTTCAACAAGAAGAGATCAAATCAACTTGGCGATTCCCGTTAAGCTATTTATAGAAAGTGACAGCAGACCAGACTGTTCTGGGGCCTGACTCCAGAGGCTTTGCTGACCCTCATCTAAAGAAAGAAGCAACCACAGTATTAGGCTATAACATGGGGACAGAGAATAGAGCAACTCACTTCTGAGATACATTTTGTTCTAGTCACTTTTGTGGTAAGGATTGAACCCAGGGCCTTGCACATTCCAGGCAAGTGCTGGGCTGCTGAGCAGCTCTGCTCTGAACTCTCTACTGCTTTCATGTGATTTGTTGTATAGAAACAGATGATAGGAACATCAATGTATCTTCAATGTACTAAAGTATACACTATTTAACATAATATATACTTAACATAATATATAATATATATGTTCAAAATTTACATCTTCTATAGAGTCTATATCTCTATATCACTAGAGAGTGAATTTCTCCATGAACTACCTTCCTTTCGTTTTTTCAAAACAGAGTTTCTCTGTGTAGTCCTGGCTATTCTGGAACTCACTCTGCAGACCAGGCTGGCCTTGAACTCATGGACACCTACCAGTCTCTGCCTCTTGAGTGCTGGAGTTAAAGGGATGAGCCACCACTCTCGGCTGTCAATCTCTCCTTTAATGGCCATAAACAGTTTAAAGTCTCTGTGGCTGCATATTGGATTCTAAGTTTTTTCCTTGGTCTCTTTCTATGGAGGTAAACAAGCCGTTTAAGAGCAAAGGTTGTGACTTTTTCACCTTTGAATCGCCAACATCTAATAGAAGTTTGGGATCTAGTGGAGAGGTAACAAAAGTTAGTATATTTATGACTTGATAGCAGCATCAGTGCCTTTGCACTCTCTACATTTAGGACTTCCTAGTCATTTCTGGGACTCTAGGTGTTTGGGGGTTCCTCAGCTTTTGTCTACATTTTTCCAACAGTTTATCCAGGACAGTAGGACACCGATGTCATCTTCTTCCAGAATAGTGAACTCACTAGTTCTATGCTACAATGAGGTCCACAAAGATATTTGTCATCTCCTAATGCCATGGGAGCCCATGTTTACCACCTGCATCGGAATCTCTGAAGTGGGAGCTCTGAAGGATGTCTTGATAAAAGACATTTTGTTTGCCTGTTTGGTTTTGAGACAGGACCTCACCGTGTAGTGCTGGCAGCCCCAGAACTCCCTTTGTAGACCAAGCTATCCACAACCTCACAGAGATCCACCCACCTGGCATGCACCATCAGCAGCTGAGGTTTCTGCATGCCCTTTAAAACCATGGTGAGTACAGATAGATGCCAAACCCTTTTGGTAGTCTATTTTTGTGGCCTACTCTGCCTTGAAGAACAGATAGCTTGGCAAGAAATCTATGATTTTCTTTCTCTAGTTCTCACCTTCCTTTCCAGGGGTACCCGGGTCTTGCTCCTTCTGAGATAGTGGTCAAACCTGGGCTCTTAGATGGGATTTTCCATGCAATGGACCAGAAATTTGCACACAACACATTTCCTGTTATTGATAATCCAGATCCTGATACTTTAGAAACATAAGTGATTAAGGAAGGAACACTTCTGTGTGTGTATGTGTGTGTGTGTGTGTGTGTGTGTGTGTGTGTACACACAAAAATGGTACAGCCACCTCGGTAGTCAGATTCTGCATTAAGCAAACAGGTGAAAATGGGGTTTATTATTGGCTTAGATGATTATTTGTAAAGCTCAGAAGAAAAAGCAGATCTAGGGTGTGGCTCAGACATACAGGGCTTACGTAGCACAGGTGAGACCTTGGTTTCAGCTTCTAAGCCCGCAGAAAATAACCTGAGGTAGACTATGAAATTATACAGATGGAGAAAAACAAGAGAAAAACTTGGGAGATCATCTGTTTTTAAGGGTAAAAATGAATGTAAGTTGGCCAGATACAATGAAAGTACCTGTAGTCCTGACTATCTGACTATCTGGGAGCCTAAGGCAAAAGAATTTTTTGAACCCAAGAGTTCAAGACCAACCTGGATACATAGCAGATACAGTCCAAATAACACCAACTACAAAAATCAGTTATTTGAATTTAAAATTTAAACGAAGTGTTGGGACCATACTAACTCATCAATGTTAGACAACTAGAAAACTGGGCGCTATTATATAAATCATTAATTTTCACACATTAAATGAGAGAAAGAAAATAAAAGAGGTACCACAAGAGGCCTACGAGGACTAAAAGTGTGTGTGTGTGTGTGTGTGTGTGTGTGTGTGAAGGTCTATGTGCATGCATGAGTGTGTGATTATAAGTATTTGTTAAAGTGTGTATATGTGTGCATGCATGTGTGCATGTGGGTGCATGTGTAAATGTGTGTATGTGTGTGCATGTATGCATCTGTGGTATGTGTGTGCATATATGAGTGTGTGATGTGTGAAAGTGTGTATATGTGTGCATGCCTGTATGCATGTGTGTGAATATTTATGTGCATGTGTGAATGTATGTGTGAACATATATGTGTGTGTGTGAGTGTGTGTATGTGTGTGTGCATGTATGAGTGTGTATGCATCTGTGGTGTGTGTATGTGTGTGTTAGATGATGTCATAAATATCTTGCTGGAACTTTCTTTCACAGTTACCAATATATCCCAGGCCTCTCAACTATAAAAACAGAAATCTAAACCATTATTTGAAAGTCACTTAACATTCCATAGTAATAGTATGCCACATTGAATTATTGCTAGACAGTCAGACTATAGCTATTTTTACTGCCACAATCAATGCTCCAATAAAGACTTTTAAATGTACCCTTCAATAATGTTGTTTATATTTCCTCAGGAAAAAAAATTGAAGTGGAGTTGGTAAGTCAAAGAGAATTTACATTTTAAATTACTGCAGACACTAGTAATGTTTGTAATGTTTATTCTCATTAACAATATAATACAATGACCACTTTCTATGGTTTTGGGTCTCTGGCACCCATAACTGGTTTGCTCTATGAGGTCAGCACATGGATGGACTTAAGTGTGGTTTTCTTTGTTCTACTCTGAGGTTCTCAGATTGCCTAAGGAGATTATATAGCTAGAATGGTACCACCCAGGAAAAAAGCATGTAATGTGGTGGCCACCACCATCGCCACATTTAAAAGATATCTTGATATTTGAAATAAAATGAGAGAAACACAAATTTCAGGGGTTGTAGGAGCTTTCTCATGCTTAAATTTTGCCTATAAATTTCCTACCTTTTTTTTATTCTACCTTTGCTTAAACTTCCATAATGCTGTAGACCATACAAAAGCAGACATTCTGTTCATTCGATAATGATAAAGCGAGCGTGTATTGAACGTTTATTCTGCACCAGACACAATTGTGTGTGCATGGCAGGAAGTATCTCATTTAATCCTAACAAAACCCTGTAGGGGAGGATTTGCAAGGATGCCTGCTTCACAGAGTAAACCGAGGCACAGATCACACAGCTGGTTAGTGGCTGCACCCTACTGCCCCCCAGAGGCAGGTTTATAAAAATGTGATCACTATCACAATGCTGAATTTTTCTTCCTGGGGATTTGTTTCATTGCTCTTATTTCTCCTTCTCTTATTTTCATGACCTATCTTAAAGTCTTTTACATAACAGTAAAAATATTTTTAAATTGCTCCAAGGTGCTCCCTAAGCTTTAGTTCTAGAAGTCAGAGAGTGTATCATGGAAGCCTAGCAAAGACCTACTCATAGACCCCACTCAATGGTCAGAACAAGAAAAAGGGAATTATTGCTCTTGCTAATTACAAACTCCAAGATGGGCAGAGTTTGAGTCTTTATGGGAGATAGTGCTAAGCTTTGCAAGAGGAGGGAGCAAGTCCCCAGAATTAAAGCAAAAGGAAAGATGAACATAGTGTTATTATATTATCAAAGTCTAAGTCAAATCCATCAAGATAATGCTCACTGCCGAGAGACTCCCAGTGAATATCTCGAATACCTAGGAATTAGGATTTTAAGGGGCATAATGACAAGAGAGAGAAGGACACTTTCAGGAGACAAGTTTACTAATATATAACTTAAAGGAATTCAAAGAAAATGGAGAACATAGTCATGAAAACAATCCTAATGTCTGCATTTATTCTGAAGAGGAAGTTAATAAAAATTCAAATGAAAGCAGACAAAAATCTAGTGTCAAAATGGAAATAAAATATGAAAATATAATCATGGTGTTGATGAATATCTGCATGCTGAAGTTTCCAAACTGATATAGACTATGTATGCTGCAAAAAAGCATGACTGTGAGCCTCCCCTTTATGCTTTTATTGCTAAAATACAAGTTTGATTTAATTTCCATTTGTTAAGCATTCCCTTATGGAATTATGTTTTCTTTGTGCTTTGCAGTTTCTACTGGACTAAGTTAACTTAAGTAACTACAAAAAACGCTTCTGATAAAACTCCATACAGAAGAAGGAAGGGCTGAGGTCTCTGTGCTGCATGAACTTGTTTCTCAGACACTCAGCCCTCACTTTGACCTTTGCTGCCAAAGGAAAAGCAAGAGCTTTATTCTGCTATTGTGGATCACATTGTTTATTCTGTTTCTTTGGTGCCAAGAGACAAGAAGAAGTTTCTTCTTCTTCTTCTTCTTCTTCTTCTTCTTCTTCTTCTTCTTCTT
>JADRCH010000079.1:6162857-6194357 GCA_019843965.1 Rhynchomys soricoides | reverse complement strand
TTCTTCTTCTTCTTCTTCTTCTTCTTCTTCTTCTTCTTCTTCTTCTTCTTCTTCTTCTTCTTCTTCTTTCTCTTCTTCTTCTTCTTTTTCTCCTCCTCCTTCTTCGAGCAACAAACTGTTAAGATTATTGTTGAACCCACTTACATATTGCTGTAACTGGTTTTCTCTGAACTTGATTATTGATTGAATAAATGTATAGCAGTTAACTAGATACTGCCACTTTCAAGATTTCTACATTTAAATGAAGTGCCAGAACTCTTAGGATACAGACTTTACCCAACCCCTAACTGGAGCAGAGACTTTCTGTTCTACCAGAGAATATGTCCACCCCAGAAGCCCCAGTAGACTGCCCTCCCCCAATCTTTAACCCTCTCATTGCTTCTCTATCCTGTCCCAAATCCCTATCCCTTCCATCTGATTGTGTCCTAGCCCCCAACTCTGGTGGAATCCCTTTGCTAAACCAGATGCCAAAACAGCCAACAGAAGTCCAGCCCCCAGCTTGGGTGGAAAAATCACTGCTCCACCACAGGCCACAGAGAACAGACGACCAGAGAGGAAACAAAAAACAAGGAACAAACACCAATTCAACAAAGACAAACTCAGAAATAGGCAGCTAGACCTACAGTCACCCCAAACCCAGATGCCTGGATGACAGTGTAGGAACACATCAACAATAGCCAAGGCAATATGTCACCCCCTGAGTCCAGTCATCATACTACAGCAAGCCATGAATATTACAACACAGCTGAAGCGCACACACACACACACACACACACACACACACACACACACACAAGACCTTAAAACCAACTTTAAGAAGATGATTGAGGTCTTTAAAGATGAAATTAATAAATCCCTTAAAAGAAGCCAGGAAAACACAAGGAAACAATTGAAATAAATCAATAAATCTCTTCAAATAAGGCTCAGTGTGTGACATTGGTAGTGGAAAAATTCAGCACCCCACTCTCACCAATGGACAGGTCATTCAGACAAAAACTAAACAAAGAACTAATGGAACTAATGACATTATGACTTAAATGGACCTAACAGATTTCCACAGACCATTTCATCCAAACACAAAAGACTATACCTTCTTCTCAGCATCTCACAGAACTTTCTCCAAAATTGACTACATACTTGGTCATAAAGCAGATCTCAGCAGATAACTGGATACAAGAAAATTGAGATAGTCTCCTGCATTCTATAGGACCACCATAGATTAAAGTTTGATTTTTAACAACAGAAAAAACAAGAAGCCTACAAATTCATGTAAACTGAACAACCCTCTACTGAATGACTACTGGGTCAGGGCTAAAATAACAAAGAAATGAAAGACTTCCTAGAATTCAATGGAAATGGATGAATAATATACTTAAATTTATGAGACACAATGAAAACAGTGCTGAGTGAAAAGTTTGCAGCACTAAGTGCATACATTTAAAAACTGGAGAGATCTCATACTGACAAATTTAACAGCGTACCTGAAAGCACCTGATCAAAAAGAAGTAAGTATACTCAAGGAAAGTAGACTTCAAGAAATAAATCAAACTGAGAGCTGAAACCATTAATGTAGAAACAAAGAGAACAATACGAAGAGTCAATGACTCAAAGAGAAAATCAACAAGATAGACAAATACCTTATCCAAACTAACTAAAAGATGGAGATAGAATGTACAAATAAAAAAAAATCAGAAATAAAAAGGAGGACATAACAACAGACACAGGAAATCCAAAGAATCATTAGGTTATACTTTTAAAACTTTTATTCCACAAAATTCAAAAATCTGAAAAAAATTGATAATCTTCTTGATAGAGACCACTTACCAAGTTAAATCAAGATCAGATAAACAATATAATAAACCTAGAACCTCTAAGGAAATGGAAGCAGTCATTAAAAGTCTCCCAACCAAAGCATGACCAGGGCAAAATAGTTTTAGCACAGAATTATACCAGACTTTCAAAGAAGAGTCAATGACAATACTAATCAAATTATTCCATAAAATAGAAACAAAAAGAACACTGTTCAATTCATTTTATGAGGCCGCAGTCACCCTGACATCCCAAAACATACAAAGATCCAACAAAGGGGCTGGAGAGATATCTCATTGGTTAAGAGTACTGGCTACTCTTCCAGAGGACCTGGATTCAATTCCCAGCACCCATTTGGTGGCTCACAAGCATCTGACATTTTAGCTAGGGGATCCAACACCCCCTTCTTACTTCCTTGGGTAGCAGGCATGCATGTGATGCACAGACATGCATTCAGGCAAAGCATCTATCAGATAAAATTAAAACAATAAAATTTAAAATTCAACAAAGAGAATTACAGACCACTTTCCTTTATGAACATAGATGCAAAAATACTCAATAACATACCTGCAAACGAATTCCATAATTGCCTCTTCAGTCTCTGTAAAATAGGAATAATACATAATGTAGACTTTCAGGTCCCTGAGCCCTGCTTAGTTGATTCAATGGGCCATGTTTCTCTAGTGTCCTCCATTTCCCTGACTCCTACAATCTTTTTTGCCCTCTTCTGCATGTTTCCCCAAGAAAAGGGACCCCATGGAGACCTCCAATTTAGAATCTCTCTGCATAATGTCTAGCTGTGGATATCTGCACTCGCTCCCTCCTGTTGCTGTAGGAAGCCTCTGTTGACAACTGAACAAGGCATCAATCTTTGAGTACAACAGAATATAATTAGCAATCATTTCATTTATTTTTACATTTTTAATTAATTAAAATTTGCCAGTCATATTTGGTCCTACCATAGGTCTTTGGGCTATCCAGTCTGTTGTGGTTCCTGGCTATCTAGGCAGTGTAGGGGGCATGGGCTCCATCTCCTGGTGTGAATCTCAAGCTAAACCAAACATTGCTTAGCCACTCCAACAAGTTTTAGGCAACAGTTACCCCAGCACATCTTGCAGGCAGAGCAGGTTATAGGTGGAGGGTTTTGTGGCTGGGTTGGTATCCATGTTTCTATTTTCATAGTTTGCAGAGTGCGTTCTTGAGCCAAAGAGACTAGAGCATAAGGTTGAAGGTTCCAAGCCTGCGTCAGCTTAACTCTCAGTGTTCAATGAGCTGTGTGAAAGTTGTCCTCAGCAATGGATACCTGTTAGTTTTCAGAGAGTGACCTTCTGTCCTAACATCAGAATGGATTGTTTAAGGATCTCCATGGGAAATCTTCGGCTAACAACTCAACCAAATGTAACTCATTCCCACCACTAGAAGCCTTGGCTGGCTACAAAAGCTGGTCAATTCAGACTCTGGATCTCCCATTGTTAGGAGACCTCTTAGGGTCACCCTCATCAATCTCAGGAAGTTTCCATTGTACTAGGTTTCTGCACCACACCCCAAAATGCTTCCCAATACAGCTGTCTCTAATCGTACTTTCTCCCTTCAGCCCTCTCCCCCCGACCTCATCCCCCCCCTCCTATTCCCACCCACCTTGAGTCCACTCACAGAATCTGTCTTTCTCCTTCCCAAAGAGATCCATGGCTCCCCCTTACAGTGTTTCTTTTTACCTAATCTCTCTAGGTCTATAATTTGTACCTTGATTATCATTTACTTAACATCTCATATCCACAAATAAGTGAATACAAACCATGTTTGTCTCTCTGGGTCTGGGTCACCTCAGTCAGGATGATTCTTTCTAGTTTCATCTATTTGATCACAAAAAATCATAAGGTTGCTTTTTTTTTTTAAACTATTGAGTAATAGTCCATTGTGTAAATATACCACATTTTCTTTATCGATTTTCAGTTTATGGGCATCTAGTTTGTTGTTAAGTTTCTGGTTATTATGAATAAAGCTGCTATGAACACAATTGAGCAGTGTCCTTGTGGTAGCATGGAGCATCCTTTTGATATATGCTCAAGAGTGGTATAACTGGTCTTGAGGTATATAGATTCCCAATTTTCCAAGGAAGCACTATATTGATTTCCCAGTATGAGGCCTTGAATATGGATTCTCAGCACTCAAGTAAAAGCTGGGCCTGGTGACACATGTCTGTCACCCAAAACTCTAAATCGATAGAATACCCTGTGAATGAAAAAAATTCTAGACCTCCTTGGCAAAGTCTGTACAATGTAGCTAGTAATATAGGAATAGTAAATAATGTAGACTTTCAGGTCTGTTTCAAATACTGGACTTCACAGTGGTGGTTTAAAAGCAGATACAAGGAAGTTAAATTAGACTGTGCTAGTCTTCTTACAGCACATGGCACAACAGCCCAATGAGGCTTGTGATGCATACAGTAACCTACAGTTATACTCTGGCTTCTAAAAGAGCTGGGCATGAGAGAATGATAGAAGACATGACCCCTACAGCCCCCAGGTCTCTAATAATGTCATTAGTCAGCACCAGGAACCCTGGGATGCAATAATGTTCTGGCTAATAGTTCTGTAGCAAGTACAATAGTTACAAAGGCTTACACTTGGCCCTCACCATAGTAATTGTTCTTAAGCCCCAGGTGAAGGATCTGAAGCTGGAGTTATTCTGGTTACAGTACTAATAACATATACATGATCTGTAGAAATGATCACTAGAAAACTCTATATCTACGATGCCTGAAGCCACCTCAGCAATGGGCTTGACACACCCAATCATCTTTGACAAAGCGTTCAATAATTGATAAAGAATAATAATTAATTTAGAAAACTTAGAATTAATTTAGAAAAAGAATTAATTTTTGTAGATGCTCTAAGAAAAGAATTCCTTTAGATTTTAACCATGAAAAGATATTGTTAGGGATCCTCATCTGGCTTCTACTGGCTATTTGACAGTAGTTTGCTCTCTTGTGCTCTCTCTCTCTCTGCCCTCTCTGAAACTAAGTTTCCCTGTGTAGCCCTGGCTGTCCTTGAACTCACTCTGTAGACCAGGTTGGCCAGGAACTCAGAGAGATCTGCCTGCCTCTGCCTCCCAAGTGATGGGATTAAAGATGTGCACTACCATGGTCTGGCTGAGAGTAGCACTTTGTGCACTTTCTTGTTGAGTAGTATTTGTTTTTTATCAGGTTATTCTCAGGATTCCACTGAGATTTAATCATCCAGGAAAGGACTTGTGTGTGGTTGTCTTGTGGGAAGGGTTTTTCTAAAGTACCCAACACATAATCTGCTAGCTCTTGTCAAGCAAAGGTGGGTCACCTTTGCAAGCTTTGAGGTTTCATGGCACTCTGTAGAGTAGGAAGGGCTTACCCATATTTTCCAACCCCACATTTTAAGGCTCCAGATATTCTATCCCAGACTGATTTAGGAGCAGAGCTGCCTGGACACACATTCTATTAGACTGGCAAACTCTTGCTCATATATGTCTGTCAACCTACTTTGTGTCTGTAAGCTGCTCTGAAATTCTTCTGGCTCATGCTTGCAGCCTTTAGATGGCTGTTAATTGCCCTCTATTTCTTATTGTCTGTCTGCAACTCAACAAGAGCTAAATCTACTGTCTGTAAGTCTTTCCCTCCTATCTCCAATACTTAGTCCCCACTTAAGAAAGGCATTCTCTCCCACTGAGATGTCTTCCTAGGTCACTGCTGATGAAATATTTCTAAATTAGTCTACCATCTTGGCCCTCCTACGTCTCACCAACCCACAACTAGAATGGCATTCTCTTTATATATTGATAGTGAGTAGGCCAATCACAAATCTCCATTTTGAGTAGAGCATGGTGAAACACACATGTAATCCCAGCCCTCAGGAGGCAGAAGCGGAATGATTGCATCAAATTCAAGGACAGCCTGTTATATATAAATAATGAGTTCCAGGCCAACCAGGGTTAGGTATTGAGAAGCTGTCTCAATACAAAACAAAATCTCTACCTTAAAACCCATTTCCTGCATAGTACTCATGTTAGGTTGGATCAAATTAGATGTGCAAGATACTGGGGATGAGAACAGCTCCACAATGCAGCATTTTCTTAGCCTGTATAAAGCTCTAGGTTAAATCTGAAAAAGTACACAGACACTCTCTCTCTCTCTCTCTCTCTCTCTCTCTCTCTCTCTCTCTCTCTCACACACACACACACACACACACACACGTCTAACATGTATAGAAAAATAGAACGGAGGAAGGTGGCTTGGTGGGAAGAATAGCAGACTGCCTTTAAGTTCCAGATAAGGTTCAGCCTGTTTCTTAAGAATTCAACTCAACAAGGCGGCCCTCCTTCCATGCCTCTGTCATATGTCACCTGGGAGAGTCTTGTTCTTCACATGGACCAAAACCATTCATTGAGTTTATCATTCTGTTTTACTCCATCCATAAAGATTTGTTTTATGTTTCTCATAGTAAATAATCACGGAGAAATCTTATATCAAATATGTAGAGGATACATGGAAACTATAAGAATTTCACTCATTTAATTTTTTGATAATTTTATTTTTTAAGTGGCAAGTGGGAATATTTTAACCACTTTTGAACATAGTTTATGAGAGCATTCGTAGACCTAATTATAACACCTGTTAAGGGAACACGTGAAAACATTTAAAAATAGGAGAAAAATATTTTACAGGTGTATGGCACTCATCCCTTCATTTGAGGAAATAAAAGTGGCATACATTTACACAGGTCTATATGTGACTAAGATAATTCTTACTTTTCCATAGGGGGACAAGATTGAGGTTAATAAAATGCCACATAACCCATATAACTAAACCAGACTAAGCATCTAGGTGTTGCTTTTAGTTAGAAGAATATTTGATAACTAAAAGAAGTACTACAGAAATAAGTACATTGCAAATTTCTCATTGAAAATTAAAAAACACATTAAAATGAATAAAGTTACTTGTAGTGTGCAATAGCAAAGCTTAGAGAGCATCTGCTCCATTCACACTAGTAAGGAAATGAAGTCAGCATAGATGCCCATAAGTAGAAAAGTGGGTTATGAAAATGTGATACATGTGTACAGTGGAATTCTATTCAGCTACAAAGAAAGGTTACATTATGAAACTTTCAGGAATAATGGATGGAACTGGAAAAATTATATTGAGTCAATCCTAAGAAGGGGGACTACAAAATGCTGTCATGGTCATATAGGCATGACATGGCCATGGCATTCATCAACTAATAACAGCTATGGTTGACTGCATGGGGCTTGTAAGACTCAGCCCATTTAGTCATGGCCAGGGGAAGAGCTTATGGGCTCTACCTGACTCAGGGGAAGCAATGCTGTCTTATAGTCAATAATGTAGGCATTATGAGTTTCTCATACTGCAGTGGATAGTTTTAAACCCATGCCCACGCAAAAACAAAACAAGGAGAAATGAGAGTGGAATGTGGATGGGGAAATGGGAGGGAGAAGGATCAGAGATGGTGACGAGACAAGCGTGGGAAAAATGTGTTATACATGTGTATGACATTGTCAAAGAATAAATTAAGTATTTAAAGAACACTGACAAAAACCTGGTCAGATCATTTACATGTGCAAACAGAAGTGACTTTAGTTAAAACTTGGAATAAGCAGTACAGATGGCCCCTCATTTCCATGGGTTTCACAGATTCAACCACTGATCAAAATATTTGTTGTGACTGGAAAGATGGCTCAGTCAGGAAAGTGCTTGCAAATATGAGAACCTAATTTCCACTCTCAAAAAGCAGGGGGATTGGGGGAGGGGGGCGCAGAGAGCCAGACATGGTGGCATGTGCTCCTAGTATAGCACTGAGGAAGCAGAGACAGGCAGATTCCCAGACATCCTGGTTGTCCAGCTTAGCCTAATCAGTGACTTCCAGGTCACTGAGAGAGCCTGTCTCACAAATTATAGGTAAGGAATGTTGTAAGGTTGATGACTGGTCTCCATATACATGTATGTGAAGCCACAGATATACACACAAAAATATTTCCAAGATGCATTTATTTAAGCATTTACAGAAATGTTTTCTTGCCTTCCCCAAATAATACAGTATAACAGTGATTCACATGGTATGTGCATTGTATAGACATGACAAAATACACAGAATGACAGGTGTAGGTAGATTCTGCACAGCTCTCTATATGATGAACTTGAACATCTGTGGGTGTTTCCACGACAGATGAGTCTATTCCATCAGATTGTCTACCAGGAATTTCCATTATTGGAGGTTAGTTGCTTTTGCAACTAAACCGAGTGGTTTTAGTGGTGTTGTTTGTTTGTCGTCCAGGAGGGTTAGATTCCTTATGTGCTGTTTGTTTTCAGCAAGACTATTATTATATCAATTTTATGGGACAAAAAATGAAGTTTATACATTCTCTAGAAAGAATGTAGTTATTTTCAGTTCTCTCTGGCAACCTAGAGGGCTTCCCACCAGCCTATCACAAGGTCTTCTTATTCTAATTTGGATGTTCACGGAAATATATGATTTTTTTTGTTTTTCTTTTCTTTTGGTTTTTGGTTTTGGGGTGGTTTTGCTTGTTTGTTTGTTTGGTTTTGTTTTTATTTTTTGTTTTTGTTTTTTTCCTTTGAGATAAGAGTTTCTCTGGGTAGCTCTGAATTTCTTAGAACTCACTCTGTAGACCAGGCTGGCCTCAAACTCCGAGATCCTCCTGCCTCTGCCTCCCAAATGCTGGGACTAAAGATGTGCGCCACCACCACTTAGCAAATATATGATTTTTAACACAAAGCTTATTTGTAAGCCCAGCATTTGTTGTCCATATTCAGGACAGCACAAACACAGACAGACAAATTTCTGCCTTTCCTATTGCTGAGAAAAAGATTTACTTCCATCATTCTCCCTCTCACTAAGGTTGGGCTGTGACAAAGTTAAGTGGCCCTGCTCCAATTAAGGGTGGGGCTCTCTGAATGACTTGACTTCACAAAGGATGTTGGTCCAAACTATTCATCTGGCAAGGGCCATGCTCTATATCCTGGCTTCATTCAGCTGCAGAAATCTACTATGATCATCAAGATGGTCAGGTTTCTCCAGGATCACAGTAGTGCCAGAAACAAATACAGACTGACATTTGGTTCCATTTTTAGGTCTAGGTACCCAAATTTCCTCTGTTTTTTGCAGGTAAGTCTTCATATGAAAAAAAAAAATTGTGTTACTTATCTAATAAGATAGTCTGTAAATAGTGTTTTAAAGGATATCTGTAGCACTATATTCTAGACAGAAATTCCTATATAGGAATAAAAATCTCTTCCCTACTGGACTCCAGACAGATTTACCTCTCATGGCCATTGGCCACATGTTTTCATAAATCTATCAACAGCCAGAAACATGGCGTTTCCAAAGTTGACTTAAGGCTTGGCAATCTGTACCCCAGGGACGCATGGAGGGGGGGAGGACAGTGAAATACAATTCGGGGAGCAGGGAGGGAATCACTGTTTGGGAGATAGAATAGCCTGTCTGCAGCTAGGATAATTTAGAGGAGACTGGGGAGCCTAGTCTGATTACAGCAGAGTGCTTGACCTCGAAATAGGACAAACGATTGGAAAGGTTCTACAGGGTCAGAGTGTGGGCGCATCCTGAATACCTAGCTAACGAGTTCATACTGTACCCTATATGGAAAGTAGCAACACTGAGGATTTCTGAAACAGAAAATGATAATGAAAATGGTTTGCGAATTAAGAGTGGTATCTTTTACATAAAATCTTGGTACTTGGTAGGCCAGAACAGAAGGATTGCCATGAATCCCAGCCAACACTGGGCTATATACTGATGACCTATTTAGAAAGAAAAGAAAAACCTTTAAAAAAAAAAACCACATAAAGTATATTAGTACATCCATGTAGATATTGCTATTCTGACAACAGTGTTAAATATGAATTAGAGAACAGAAGCAGAACATTTTATTTGGGAAACATTTGTCATAATACAGACCTGAAAAGATAACAGACTGAGCAATGTTGGGGAGCAACAAAAATTCAAAGGAGGGGACATGCTATTACAAAAGGAGGAAATGGGATTTGACAGCTAAATTCGATGCATGACCAGTTATTTTGTAAAACATAAAGCAAGAGAGAGGGGCTGTCATTTTGCTCAGTGATGTAGCCACTATTAAGTTGCCCATATAAGAGGAAATAACTCATTCTCATAAAGCAACCTTATTTAAATATAGTGTGTCAAACTTTAACATGCAGCCATTCTGCCATGGCAGCATAGTAAAACCCTGTCTCTGAATTATTTGATTAAGTTAACTAAAACTTAAACAAACATCAAAGTAAGAGAGCAATTTCAGGGGAAAAAGAGTTTTCTATGAGTGAGATGGGTGAATGAGAGATAGTAACAGGGGACAAAATGCAAACTCATTATATATATATATATGAAATCTATCAAAGAATTAAACACACACAGAGAGAGAGAGAGAGAGGAAGAAGACATTCAAAGATGAAAAGATCTCCACACTCAAGAATTAGCAGAATTGAGCCAGATGTAGTGTTACACACCTTTAATCCCAGCACTAGGTAATCCTACAGCAGAGGCAAGTGAATCACTGTGAGGACAAAGCCAGTAGGATCTAAGTAGTGAGTTCCAAGATAGCCAGGGTTATGTTCCAGAATTAACATTGTAATAATGGCTGTATTATCAAAAGCAAGCTACACATTTGGTGGGTCCTCATCAAGATTTCAATTTCATTTTTCACAAGATAGATAAGGTAATCCTAAAACTCATATGGAAATACAAAAGGCCTCAGATACCTAAAGTAACATAAGTAGATGTACTAACATTGGAGGTATCACAATACCTGGTCTCAAACTACAGTCCTGAGCCATACCATCAAAAGCAGCACAGTACTTGAACAAAGACTGACTTATCGATTAATTGATTGGAATATAGAAAAGCTCCACACAGTTGCAGTGATAGAGTCTTTAACTCTAGCTCCAGGGTATCCAATGCCCCCTTTTGACCCTGATGTCACCAGGTATACATGTGGTTCACAGGCATATATGCATAAGCCAAAACACCGGAAAACATAAAATAAAATAAAAATATTATATATATATGGATATTTTATGTATTTACGTTTCAAATGTTATCCCCTTTCCCATCCTCCCTTCCTCCTGCTTCTATGAGGGTGCTTCCCCTTCTGCCTACCCACTCCCACCTCACCACCCTGGCAGTCCCCTACACTGGGGCATCAAGCCTTCACAAGACCAAGGGCTTCTCCTCCCATTGATGCCTGACAATGCCATTCTCTGCTACATATGTGGCTGGAGTCATAAAAATGATACATTTTTAAAAAGGACTCCAATAGCTTAAGTCATGAAATCACATGGAATGAAATGCTTTCTATACAACCACGGAAACAATTGCCACAGAGTAGAGACAGCTACAAAGTGGAGACAATTTGCCAATTACCAGGCAAAGGAGGAATACATAAAATATAAAGAACTACAATAATTAACCCCCAAAATTATCCAATCAACAAAAGAGCTAATGAACTGATTAGACATTTCTCCAAAGAAGAAATACAGACTGTGTAACTTATTAGCTATCAAGGAAATATATTTAAAAATTTGAGATTCCACCTTACCCTAGGAAAAATGTTTATAATCAAGAAAACAAATGGTGACAAATCCTAGCAAGGTTGTGAGGAAAGTGGAGTCATTGCATAGCATTGATGGGAATATAAACTGGTGTATTCAATGGAGAGTCAGTGTGTGGTTCCTGAAACGCCTAAACATTGTACCATATGACCCAGCTATACCTCTCTGTCACACAGCAAGAGGAGTCTAAGTCTCACAACAAAGGTACCTGCTCACCCATGTTAATGGCTGTTCTAGTCAAATAGCTAAGAAACTGGAACCACCTTAGATGTTCAACAGATGAATGGATAAAGAGAATGCCATACATAGACAAGATGGAATTCTGTTCAGCCACAAAGAAAAATGAAGCTGGCATTGGCAGAAAAAAAAAAATAATGGCTGCAACTGGAGTATTAGGTTAGGCAAAATAAGCCAAGTTCAGAAAGACAAAAAGACAAATGTTACACTTTTTCTTTGATATGTGAACCTTAGATTTAAATGTTTATCTCTCTCTCTCTCCCCTGCCTCTCCCTCAGTGTGTGTGTGTGCACGCACGCATGTGTGTGTGTGCGTGTGCGTGTGTGACATAACCATGAAAGGGGGAAAAAGGACCTTAAGGGAGGGGTGAGGGAGAAAGGAAGAGATGGCATGGGTTCAAGAGAAAAGAGAGGATATTAACTGTGGGTAATTTTCTAGGACCCTCATATCCTGCACCGCTGAAATTCCATGAAAGATGACTTGTGCCTCCCGTTTCTCAGTCTCCTCAGCTCCTGGCAACCACTGTTCTACTCTGTGCTTCCTGGGTTTGATTACCTGTCATTGTTTATTTAATTGACATTTACCTATGTGGTCTTCTTATGCTGCACAGGCTATTCTCAAACTCTTTTCTTTTTAATTTATTTTTTTAATTTATTTTTCATATTTTATTTACATTTCAAATGTTTCCCCCTTTCCAGATCTCCCCTTTGGCACCTCCTCATTCCCTCCCCCTCCCCCTGACACTATGGGGGTAATCTCCCACCCACCCACCCACTCTTGTCTTCCCTCCTTGGCATTTTCCTATACTGGGGAATCTAACACCCTCAGGCCCAAGGGCCTCTCCTCCCCCTGATGGATAACAAGACCCTCCTCTGCCACATTTGTGGCCAGCACCATGGGTCCCTCCATTTGTATTCTTTGGCTTGATCTCTATATTACAGGAACTCCTTTTCTGAGTGAACAGTATTTTTTTGGTCATTTTTCCTCATTGGACACTGTCTTGTCTAGATATGGCTCTAACCTACACTGACCTTCTGAGGTCAACAAGGATGTTGTGTATCCTTAGACTCTGCAGAAAACCAGAGACGAAGGATGAAAATAACTTTGTTCCTTGCCGCTGTCAGAAAGCTGCACCAATCCAAGATGCTATACCCATCTCTGGAATTCCTATCCAGACTTGATAAACATTTAAATCCTTCTCCTCCCTCACGCCCCTCCCCTCCCCTCCCTCTCCCCTCTCCTCTCTTCCTCTTCCTCCCACGTCTCCATCCTCCTCCTCTCATTTTCTTCTTCCTCCTCTCCATCCTCCTCCTCCTCTACCTCCCCTTCCTCCCTCTTCTCTGCCCTCCTCCTTCTCCCTCTCTCTTTCCCTATTCTTCCTCTTCCTCCTCCTTCTGTGATAGTGATTGAACCCAGGGTCTGGACATACTAGGGAAGTATTCTGCTTCTTGGCTACATTCTCATCCTAAATGTCTTTTAGTAAATAAATTTGGTTTTTATAACTATTTATAATCAAAAGTTTGCAACTAATAACATATACTAAAGCTCTCTTCTACAAATTGTGCTGCCTGCAAAGTTGTCATTCACAATGGTATTAAAGTATAAACCTTCCTTATATTCATAATATTCCTCATTAGCACTTCAAATTTTATTTTGTCATAGACTTTTTCTCACCAAGTGGTTTTTCTAAATAGCCTTACCTCATGCTGAATTTAGGTTTGTTGAATGACTATGTAATTTAATTTCTTCTAAATAAGCTAGTTTGTCGACATGATTTCTAGAATCCTAAGCTGCAACCTTTGGTCACTGTACAAATGCTTGTCATTTATTAATGAGAAAATCTGTTTAATTATATATAAATATCCAGATTTTATCATTTGTCAATAAAAACTGATAATCATTCAACCAAGCAAAGCTTCATGTTTTCAAGAATCAGTGGTAAAGTAGGCAGCTAAACTACTAAGCATCAAAGCACAGAAGTGGGTTTCCTAGTGCAGTAATATTGACTTACAGTTATTGGCCCACACTGGTTGTCCAGCACTCTCCTGGATGTTTATATAATATTTCATTTAATGTTCACAATAACTTAAAGTTGGAATATTGGTCATATTTCACAGAGGAAGGTTTGTGTACTTACAGGATCCCTTTCTTGAAAGTTGAAAAAATGGGTACATAGGTTACAAGCCAATTCCAGGTCTTCAAGACTTCAACATTACCTTTCCTACATATCATACTACCACTCGAGAATTTGTTTACTCGTGGACTTATGGCTTAGTCACTGCTTTTATTTATTCATTTATTTATTTTTATTATTATTTTTTTTGAGGCAGGGTCTCATTTTGTAGCCTTGGCTGCCCTGTAATTCACTATGTAGACCAGGTGGCCTCAAACTTAGAGATATCTGCCTGCCTCTTCTCAGAGTGATGGGGTTAAAGTCATGTGCCACCACAGGTAGCTTACCCACTGTTCTTAAATGCAAAATAAAACTCTAGGCATAATGTATGTATTCTTATTACCAATCATGGAGTTTAGATCTGGTAGATGATATCACACTAGTGCATCAAATAGTCCACAATTTCAGAACTCACTATGTAGATACAGCACATATATTATAGTACTTAATCAGTCATGAAACTCTGAATTTAACTTTATTATTGGTTCCATAAACTAAGGGAAACAATTTAGTTCATAGGAATGCTGTCCAAAGTGTGCCATAATGAAACATTATCAGAGCTCGGGATGATGCTCGATTGTTACACTTCAAATGCACGAGGCTCTGGGTCTGACCTCTAGTGCTTCATTAAATCTAGTATAGGGGTACATGCCTATAATCCTAGCTTGGGAGGTAGAGACAAGGGTTCAAGATCATATCTAACTACCCTGAGAATTCAAGGTCAGACTGCACTATAAGAGTGAAGTCTTGTCTCAAAAATGCATAGAGGTTGGAGAAATGACTCAGTAGTTAAAGAGCGCTTATTACCCTTGCAGCTTACTACCCTGAGTTCAGTTCCCAGCTCAGAGATAGCCACTCACAACGGTCTGTAACTCCAAGTCAGGGGAATCTGACGGCCTTACTCTTCAAGCTCACATGTGGTACACATGCATATGTGCATGTTTCATTTATGTGAAATTAAAATAAATCAATCTTTAAAATAAAGAAATGGATGAAACATGATCAGACAGGGCAACTAAAGTGGGTAGCATCTTGAAGAAATGATACAAACATACAAGTCTATGGCCATGCCACCCTCATGTGCCTGATCTTGTCTGATCTGGGATGCTGAGCAGGGTCAGGCCTGGTTAGTACTTGGATGGGAGACAAACATGATCACATTACTGCAGAAGTAGAATTACATTCCACAGCCTCTGAAGGTGCACCAGCTTTACACCTGTGGAAACCCTAAAGGGGTTTCGTGTGTTGTGCTGATCACTGAGGCGGGTCAATCCGACTCAGCAGTGGGAAGGCATTAACATGTATCATACTCAGTAGACTAGTCGTACATGTCAATGCCATGGATATTTGACCTGAAACTCAGTGTGCCTTTCATTGCAGTCATGGAACAGTGGACATGCTCTCCCCCTCAGGCAGCAACAAGAGTGCAGAGAGCAGCTCTCTGATTTGTATGCTGCATTTGTGGACGTAGCTGAGATGCCTGGTACAAATGTGTGGTTGTTTGGGAAAGCCTGTAAACTGTGCTATCCACACACTTTCAAAGCAGAAATCAAATCCATGCATTTTAATAAAATGATATATAATTTTTTTAATTTAGCTACACTCTTTTAGGAGATTCCACAGCTCATACTGAATAGCCACAATTGTAGGTTTTGTTTTTTAATGCCTGCATAACAGAAGGGCTAGAAGTAATTAGTGTGGATACTTCATGTGACAGTGATTGTGCGCATGTAGTTTATAATTGGAATGATTGTTCGGGGTTAACAAGGCTTCACTTCACTGTCAACGTGTACTTATTTCATTTGGAGTGCAGCCCATACACGGCGCTCACCATTAATTCAATGACGGTTTCAGGGAAACTTATTAAAGAGATTGCCAAATAAAATCATACTTTATTATCTTAGCACACTGTGTCTCAGAACAATAGCCTTTGGAAAACTGGTGTGTTGGGAGAGTCCAAAGCTGCTTCTTAACCACAGCATACTAGGAGAAAATGCAATTGTATTACTTCTTGATGGTGCGATTCACAGCAGAGCTTTACTGCTATGACGTATTTATCTGATCACCAGGCCAGGTCTTCTCTCTCTCCCACTCTTTCTCAGCATTACTTATGTACTTGTACCACAACAAATAAATATATAGATATATGTTAAGACCATCTTTATCTTTAAAGGCCAACAGTAAAGGAGCAGGAAAATGAAAAAACATCTCATAAAACAAAATAATACAAGAGATAAGTGTAAATGTAGTTATGCTCTAGATATTAGGGGAGCAGCGAGGTAGAGTGCACATGTCCTGTAGAAAAGCCTGGAAACCATGAGCAAAGTGAGCTGCCAGAGAAGCTACCAGAACAGGTAAAAGCTGGGGCCCAAGGAAATACGGGTACAGTAATGTCACACAAACAAAACTGCAAAACACCTGCTGATGACCCTGATGGGGTGTGTGTGTAAAGAGTTCAGCATCCATCGCTTAGTTAATTAGGTACCACATGAGTGTGCTGTTCAGTCAAGTCATCTGAGAGACTTGAAGCAGGCAATGGTGGTCGATGCCAGACTGCTCTTCATTACAACAGTAGAGAGAGAGAAAGGGACAGGGAGATGAAATGGCTAGATTGCTTCATGCCATAGGGCCTACCTACACTTTTCCAGGATGACAAGAACCAAACAGAAGAACAAGAGTAAGCACAGCTGTGCTGCAGGCATGTGGCACTGGTGGAGCAGCAGCATCCACTGGGAAGTCAGCAGAGCTTGCAAATAGAAATAGTTAGGATTACCTGAAGAATTTCCTAAAAACCAGTTCTGTGAAACAACGTGTGCTATTCAATGTTTGATTAAATGAGAGAAAGAAAATTCCCCACAGGCAACCTTAGGGGCATGTAACATTTGCTCTCAGTCACTGGAACTGATATTGAGGGTGCATCTGCTTGCAGCATGCCATGTCACAACACAACACCCGGCTATTTGAAAAAACATCAAATACATAAATCAGCATCCAAAATAAATGAATGTAACAGGAAGTATTAGGCCAAAAACCACATTAGCTCTGCGGTTCCAGTGCTAATTGTCCACTCACAGCTCAATATATTCATAATGAAAAACATTGCTTGAGGAGGCAGCAATTTAGGGGCCCAGATCAGGTCCATCATGAGGTATGCATGTGCGCTATAACTAAAATAACCCAGTTATTCAGTAAGATTTTACATTTAGTATATCTTGTCTTTTAGGTTTTTCAAAAACAATTATTTACAAGTAATATATACTTGTTCAAATATGTAGTATCATCTATAGAAAACTTACAATTCCAGATGGAATTTCTGACAAGTGTATAGGAGAAAGACAACAACTTATTTATGCAACCCCAAATCTTCTGTGTGGGTCTCATAGCACTGCATGCAGAAGAGCATGATGGGAAGATGGAAAAGACATGTACCTATTGCTTGTAGTATTTTGAAGGTACAATGCCAAAAAACTAAAAGGGTGTGTGTGATTGTGAGATGTCAAGGAGGGACAGCCAGAGCAGATGAGAGGAACAATAAAAAAAATTAAGATGAAAATTTACACAGTCAAATCTCTGGGTGGGCTGATGAATTTATTTTGCTCTTGGAAGCCACGCTGTAGTAGATATTTGTTAATTGTGCCCTTGACATTAATAAAGTCCACTTTGAGACAGGAACAGGTGGGTTACATACAGGTCCAGATTAACCCTAATTGAATTCAACATAACCTGCTCTCATAATACTGATTCAAGAATGAATATGACCCTGGTTGTAAGAAATGAAATCTGATGGTTCATTTTCAGAGGTGCCTTAGGCCAGAAAATATTAGACCCTTACTGAAGCATGATAGTCTAACTACGCCTCACCCAACCAAACTCTGACTAACTTTCTGCCCTCAAAAACTAATAGTTTAGAATGCAGAAGTGCTAATAGCCAAGCTTGCCTACAAGGTCACACATCTGATAAGCTTGAAGACCAAAAGGATATAAAGTAATGGAAAGAAGGTCAGGTAGGACACAGATGGTCCTTAGCATTGTCCCCTCCAGAGTCCTCAGCCAGACGGGAGAGGAAGGAAGGGGCTTTGTTCTCATTACGGTTTAAAAGTGTCCTCTGTATTCAATCAATACTCCTGCCTTTCTGGACTGATGTCAGACTTTGCTAAGTTGCAAAAGAAACTGCCTTACTTTCTATAGTTTGAGGCTTTGGTGCTCTTTTATATGAAGCAAGGACTTTAAAATATATGTGTGTGTGTGTGTGTGTGTGTGTGAATTACATTTGCCTTCCTCTACCTCCTCCCAGCTTCTACCCACCTTCCTGTCTACCCAACTTAATGGTCCTCTCTTTCAAATAAAAACACAAGAACACCCCGCCACACCCTGACACACACACACACACACACACACACACACACACACACGAAAATCAAAACAAACAGGTTAAGGACTAATGAGGTATTTTTTTCGTTTTTCAGAAAAATCCACACACAAAAATACCATTGAGTCCATTTGTGTTGGTCAATTGCTCCTAGACATGAGGCCTACCCCGGAGTATGGTTGACGAATCCAGTGACTCTCCAAAGGGGGGAAAAAATGGAATTTCCCTTTGACAGTGGGTATCAACTGCAGATAGCCTCTTGTGTGGGATCATGTGTCCTCTTCCCCTCTCAATGCTGGAATCCTACCTGGCCTGAACTTGTGCAGGTCTTGTGCTTGCCAACTGTCTCTGTGAGTTCATATGAGCATCAGTCTGTGTCTAGAGGATGCTGTTTCCTTGGAATAATCCTCTGGTTCTTACAGTCTTCCTGCCCTGTCATCTGCATAGATCTCTGAGTCCTGATGGAAGAGACAAAGACATCCCACTTAGGGTTGAGTGCTTCAAAGTCACTCTATTTACTTTATCTAGTTGTGGGTCTCTGTGTGAATTTCCATCTACTCTAAGGAGAAGCTTCTTTATGTGGGTTGAGCGAGGCACTTATCTATGGGTATAGCAGTATTTCATTAGAGTCATTTTCTTGTTATGTTCTTCTAGCATAATAATACTATTAGGCTTTCCCCCACTCCTAGTTCCATGGTCTATACAATCTGAGGTTCTTGGCCACTTTAGCAGTGTCAGCGTTGGGTTCCATCTCATGGAGTTGACCTTAAATTCCATCAGAAAGTGCTTGGTTACTCCCATAACACTTGCGTCACTATTGCACCAGTATAGCTGGCAGGAAGGTCACTGTTGTAAGTTGCAGGGCTTGTAGCTTAGATATATTGATAATTATCTTTCTCCTTTGTTAGTGTGCAGAGTACTTTTCAGTACTGTGAACACTAGTTAGTAGGGGTAAAGCTAAATATTGTCTTCAGAAACCAATAGTCCTATCAATAGCCCTTAAGGTTTGGGAGGTTTCACGGGACCACCTGTGAGAGATATCTGACAAGATGCAACCTGTGCTTGGCACTGGAGGTCTTTATGGCATATGATGTTTAGTTGGGTCATTGTCTTCCCTATTATTTTGTGATTCTATTAAATTCCTTTCATATAAAACAGGGACAGGGATGGGAGAGAAGGGTAAAGGAGGGACTATGAGGAGGAACAACTAATAGTAAAAACCACTTGAAAAACCTTATGGGAACCTTATGGAAAATATTTATTTCTTGCACTGTTGATGACTGCTAAAGCTTCTAGGAGGCAAGAAGCTTCTCCTAAGCTGGAGCTTCACTGCAAGGTCTGAGAATCTATGACTCCCTACAATCTGTTTGCAACCACTTTCCACCAATAAGAAGAGGGCCTATATAGTAAGTGAATTAGCATTAACGAAGAAAATGGAGAGAGCTGTGCTCTGGTCAACTCACCAAATGCTAATCCCACTTATCTTTCATGATTATCTAAGTAAATACAGTTCTTTTATTCTAATCAGACTAAGTTTTATGAGGTATGTATGGTATGTATGTGTGCATATGTGTGTGTGTATGTGTGTGTATGTGTGTGTAATCTTACAACCTATGAATTCTAGGGGAGATGCATTTCCATGAATCCCACCCTCAAACATGATAAACATTTTTAAGCCAATATACACACCCAAAATTTGGAGAGTTGTTAGAAAATCTACAAATACATTACAATATCATGTTACCTGAAAATTCAATTATAATAGCTTCATAATAAAATGATAACTTCATTTACTTTTCTAGAACCATGACAAAACAACATGACCAAGGCAACTTATTAATGAATGTGTTTAATTTTGTGGCTCACAGAGAGTTATAATCTATAACCACCACGGTGCAGAGCATAGCAGGAGGCAGGCAGGCATGATGCTGGAGCAGTAACTGAGAGTTTACATCTAATTCATAAGCATGAAGGGCAGAGACAGAGCGCTAAATAAGATTGGTATGGGCTTTTTAAACCTCAAAGCCCACCTTTAGGGGCACACTTCCTCCAACAAGACCACACCTCCTAATCCTTCCCAAATAGTTCCACCAACTGTGGACCAAGTGTTTAAACACGTGAGTCTATGGGGGATTGTTCTCATTCAAACTCCATATCCACCTTCTGAGGTTGGACTTGATGCTCTCACTTTCATATAGCTTTGGCTACTGTGAATGAGGAGAATCTGAAAAGAAAAGAACACATACAAGAATGAGCTAAAATTCAAGGCCACTGGGGGCCTTTCAAAACAAGAGACATAGGAAGGAAAGTTGGATACAACACTGATGATCAAACAAAATCTGAAAAATAGACATTGAAAATGCTTTGGAATTATTAGTAGTGCGATATTTTCTCATCTCATTATATTTCAACTTTGATTATATTTTAAAGATGCATCTGTAAGAATGCACACAGTGGTCTCATGTGACTAATGCAAAGATTATTCTCAGCCTGTGTGCCCAGAGGCATAGACTAACCAGGACAAACATTTTTCTTTTCTTAAACTGGATCTTGCTATGGCTGGCATTCAGTATGTAGCTCAGGCTAGCCACAGACATAATCCTCATGCCCCCACTTTCTGAGCCCATAAATTTAATTTTGTGGTGTTGGGTGGGGATGAATGGGAACCTGACTTATGCTTAAATTCTCATGTTTAATGATATTCATTTTGGATGAGTTTATCTTTGGTCCCATCCCTTCCAGATTTCCGTAAAGCCCCTCAGAACACTAGGTAGTCTCCAAACCGCAAATGTATAACTCTAGTATAAGAGAGCATTTAAACACAGGATTCCAATTTATTAATTCACTGAGTTTTACAATGTAAGAATAGAGTTGTTTCAATCTGTGATTAAGGACATCAAATTGGGGGCTAGAGAGATGGCTCAGTGGTTAAGAGCACGGACTGCTCTTCTAGATGTCCTGAGTTCAATTCCCAGCAACCACATGGTGGCTCACAACCATCTGAAATGGGATCCGGTGCCCTCTTCTGGTGTGTCTGAAGAGAGCAACAGTGTACTTACATACATACAATAAATAAATAAATACATAAATCTTAAACAAACAAATATCAAATTGTAGTTTCAGGGTTGCAGGGTAAATCGGTGTAAAAAGGAATTGGATGGTCTTGGGTGGCTTAGACACCTTTCTTCTGTCAACTAACCCACTTTTGCTGTCAAGGATCCACTCCTGCCCCTAGTTCTTTACACCAAAGAGCACTAACAAAACTACCCAACAACACCGCATTCTCTTGAAATTCAGGCTGTGGAGTCCAGCGCTGGGGGTGGTGTTAATTTAAGGAACACATAATTGTTTCCTGGACTCATGCTAATTTCTCTAAATTAACTTTGTAGGAGTATGGATATTACTTTCTCAGACAGGATATTAGGCTTGGTTTTGTGAAAATTTCGCTACACGAAAATAGCACCCTTTCTTAATGTGAGGCTTTTCCTTGATTTTCACTCTAGAGTGAGCCAACGAACCATGCCACCAAGCTTCATTCCTGTCAAACATGAGCAGCAAACAGGCAGCCTTTCTATACGGGCTGAAGGTGCTTTCTTTTCCTTTTTTCTTTTTAAACAAGTATGATTATGCTGAATACGATCTAGCTTGACAGAAAATTAAAACACTCGCCCTTTAATTGAGAAAAAAAATAGCAGAGACTTTAAGAATGGAGAAGGCACCTTCTTCCAGTCTTCACGTGCGTATTTTTTTCTGCAGAGGAGTGGGTGGAGGAAGCTGGAGACTGAGAGGCAGCCAGGTCTACATTGAACAGTGCTCCGCCTCCCCTCTTCGCCCCGCCCCCTAGACATGGCCCCGCCTCCGCTGCCGACGCCCCATCTCCTGATCCCGCCTCTCACCGCGCCGGCGCCATGGCCGCTCAGGGGATCCGGACGCTGCTTGGGAGGTCACCGCCTTGGGCCGAAGGCTTCCGACAGCAGCTCAGCTCAACCCTCCGTTCGGCTTCCGAGGCTGGCTGCGGCGGCTCCGCGCCCGGCTCGTGGGGAACGCCCGAAGGAGAGCCGAGGCATCCAGCGAGCCGAGAGTTAACAGCGGCGGAGAGGCACATCGCCGAGCTGCACCGGGCCGCCTGCGTGGTGAGGCCCGCTCCAGCCTGCTCCGCGGCCTCTGCGCCTGCGCGCGTCCGGTCTCCGGACCCCGAGGCGGCCCGGGCCGGAGGTGCTGGGCCTCTGGCCTGGGGCGGGTCGGCCTGGTGCGTCCGCTCAGAGGGTCCTGCGAGAAACCCGGTCGCACTTTTGCGTTCCGGGCAGAGAGGTGTCTGCCCTGAGATTGGGGACTCGGCTTGGTTTTTACTGTGTGTGTCCCAGCTAAAGGCTTGTCTCAGGGTTTGTGTGTGTGCGCGCCCTCCAGTGTGTGAGTGTGTTGGATGGGGAAAAGGGTGTTAAGTAACTGAGGGTAGAAAGACTGAGCAGTTACAGGAAAAGTATGTGGGACAGACATGTTGCCTATACTTGATAACTTGAGCAGCCCGCTGTCCGGTGACTTTAATAATGAAAAGACAGACGCTTTGCAGTTTTGCGTTATGTCCTCTCATCCTTTGCCTCCAGTCCAACTGAGCAGAAGAAATTACAGTCAGGCAAGCAGGCAAGTTTGTATTTTTCCCTAGGCATTCTTTCTTTCTTTCTTTCTTTCATTTTTGTTTTTGTTTTTGTTTTTCGAGACAGGGTTTCTCTGTGTAGCCCTAGCTGTCCTAGAACTCACTCTGTAGACCAGGAATCCACCTGCCTCTGCCTCCCAAGTGCTGGGATTAAAGGCGTGCGCTGTCACTGCCCGGCTCCCTAGGCATTCTTAAAAAGCCTTTTCTTCTGGTTTATGGATTTGACAATTGCTTGTCACTACCAACATCTAACCTTATCTCCCTTCAGTTTTCTGACACTTTAGAATACAACAGTTTGAAGATAGCATTATTTATATTTTAAATTTTATAATGATATAAAAGTGATTTGTAATAAACCTATGTATTAAGCTCTGTGTTTGGCTAGTACTTGGTAAGACCACTGAGTATTATTTTGTTTGGCTTGAGCCACAAAAGCAGAGGGAAACCTTGAACGTTTCCTTAGAATGACACGCTCCCTTGGGAGTAGTATGTGCCCCAAATCCACTGTCTAACCCTTTCATGTGTTGAAAGTGAATAAAGATTTTATCGAAAGATTATTGACAACCTTTGACCATTCTTGCTTGTGCTTTTATTTTAAATATAACACATGCAGTTTGTTTCTACAAGTCACCATACAAATATGGTGGGTAAAAGCCAGAAGTCTCATCACTTTTCAAGGCAAACAACAGTGGCATGTATAGATTGGTTCAATCAACATAGGAAAAGAAAGGAAGGCATGGCACTGGGAAACACACAACTTTTTCACCAGTGTGGGTTTCACAGATTGTGACTGTCCAGGAGACCAAAAGCAGGCCCCAAAACATGCTTGGTATTACTCTTTCCGGCAAATAAGAGCTCCCAAATGACAGTATTTTTCCATGCCTCAATGGAGATAGCACCTTACTTTTCTCCTGATGCTGCAATGGATATTTTGCTCTCCATGGACATCTTGCTCTCCAGTCAAACTATCAGCAAACTTGCCTCATCTTAGTTGCCATCATGATCCAAGGCCCATTTAATGAGAAGAAATTAATTATAGGCAGTCAGCAAACGCAGAGGTACACCATCCACATGCGGAACAACTTCTTAGGCTTCCAGGTTGCCAGATAATTGTCTCCAGAATACACACAGAAGCTAAGTGAAGACTATAAAGGCTTTACAATGTTTTGTTTACTTGCCTTCCGGGGTTGTCATACATGAGCTTTGAGGGGAGGGGGAAGAGAAAAGGGAAGGGGGTTTACAGTAGGTCATTCTAAAGTAGTGTTGGGTGCATCTGGTGTCACATGGCCTCAGGATTTGGGTGAGACCCCTGAGACCTGCATTGGGACTTGCTGGATTCTTACTGTCCTATCTATGCAGGAATGCCTTAGAGTGAACCCAGACTTGAACTAAAATAAGTTGACCTACAAGTCAACCACAATGAGTGACATCATGAAGTATAACGCTGGATAGCTGAAATTGTTCACGACCAATTGAAAAGTATGACAGAGCCGGCAGGACTGGTGCATGTCTTGCATCCCAACACTTGAGAGGCTGAAGCAGACAGATTGTGAGCTTGAGGCCAGCCTGATCTACATAGTTCTGGGCCAGGCAAGGCCAAATAGTGAGACATCTCAGAGAGAGAGAGAGAGAGAGTTGAAAGACCTGCTGCCTTCATGCATATTTTAATGAAAGTCTATACGCAGGAGTGATAACACTGAGTCACTAATGATTAAAGTGTTGTATAAAAGCCCACAGGGAAGTTTCCCTATAAAATCTGGAGCTAAGAAACATCATTAACGTGATATACGTCCATGGGAGAAGTTACAGTTTACCTTTCTCCCCCCACACAGTGTTTTGGAGGCTTTATTTTTTTCAATCGCAATTGCCTATAGGTGGAAAATGCATCCTGACCTTTGAAGTGGTGAATAGCAACTTCTGGAAGTTGCTATTGATCAAGCTTGTTAAGCCAGTGAGTGTTAATGTGGCAAAACAATAGCTTTTCAGTTAAGACTAGATCTAACAACATGAGTGAGGTAGAAGACAGGAAAACTGTGGACCTCGCAGTGCAGTCACACACTGGGAAGGGGTAGAAAACATTCAATAATGGCCAAGGCAGTGCTTCTCGATGAGACCTGTTTGGCTTTGATTAGCACCTTTTCTGTGAGTTTAAATCATTATCCACATATTGTAAGTACTGAAATTGTAGCTGCAGCTTTGAGTGCAGTTCATTTCCAGCCTCTTAAGCTCTTAAAGTCATCTAAGTCACCTGTTATTAAGCTTGTTACCTAGAGGCAGAATGAAAACTGTCAGAGTGGCAGCCACATAGCTGCCACATACAGAGAAGTTCTTGTTTTCCATCAACTTCTCATTTTACTCAAACTGTATGTTTTTTGCCTTTAATCACATTCAGTTAGCTTGTCTATAGTGTTGAGATGCACGTGCTCTTTAATTGCAATCGCCACTACAATTACTGGAAAAGAAATTCCATACTGTTTCTCTTTTTAATCTTTACAATCGTTTTGGACTAAAAGATATTACTAGGGCGATATGGTGAGCATTAGCGAAGATTGATGTGTTGTTTTATTACTCTTCAGGCTGGCCAGCTAAACTATGTGGACCCAGCTACCGGCTATGTGGTTCTCACAAGGCTGGCCCACTTGCAGAGAGGTGCCTGCTGTGGTTCTGCCTGCAGACACGTGAGTAACAATTCTCGAATTACCCTGGCAGTTTGCTGAGCCTCTGCGACTTCATAAATACCTATTATTTGAACAACAAGTCAAATAAAAAAGCTAAATAGACCTAGAGTGTGCTTTTCATGAGCTGTTTTAGCAAAGGACAATGAAGCTGTTAGTACCAACACAGGACCTTTAAAGTTAATGGAATTTTGTAACATTTCACTGCAAGCATCAGCGCCTCCAAATGCTAAGACTTGAAATTCAGGGGAGCTCTTTATTTCGAGGAAAGGGTTCATGAAGTCTGAAAGAAGTTGTATTCACTAGGCATGCACAGAGGGCAGGAAGAGAAACCAACCCCCCTCCCACCCCCTGAAATAGTGCAGACCAGATCCTAAAAATACTGCTACCTTAAGAAATCTGCCCAATATTGAAGGTGGATCTTGAAATAATAAGACTTCTTCCTTCTCTTCCCTTCCACTCCCTGCTTCACATGTTTTCCTTCAGCATACAGATCTGGTGCTCAACTTTCTGTAGTTCATATTCTTTCTCTGTCTCTCTATTTCTATGTCTCTCTCCCCTCTCTCACTCTCTTCTGCCTGTCCCTGTCTCTGTCTCTGCCTGCCTCTCCCTATCTATGTCTGTCTCTCTCAATCTCTCTCTCTCTCTCTCTCCCCCCCCCCCCCGCCTGCCTGTCTCTGTCTCCTATCCCTCCCGTCTCCCCTCCACACTTCATTCTCTGCTTTCTCCTAGTCTGTGTTTAAACTGTGTTTAAAGTAAGTGTGAGGTTAGATTACGCCAAAGTTAGTGCTATAGGTCTGAGTATGCTTATTTCAAGAGTCTCATGCCTATGCCTAATAATCAAAGCTAATGAACTATCCCTTCCTCTATTCTGAACAAAGAAGAAATCAGAGTTTGTTTGTCTGTCTGTTTGTTTCCTATTGGGAAGCATATCTCTGAGGTACATTGCTATTGGGCTAAGATTATAACCAGATAACATCGGTTTGCAGAACATTCTATATGTTTTTCCTAAAAGAAGATGTTATTCCTTTTACTACTCCACTTCCTTATTAAAGACTAGACAGCAAACGCTCTTACAAACTGTGGACAGTGTTCTAAAAGTAAGCCTTCACTTTTATGGATTCTCCTATCTGTACCATGAACTGTTTCTAACCAAATGCATAAGAGCTTTGTGTAAATCTCACACCCATGGATTTTGTAAGAATGGTGGTAATAAAATTCTTGAGGCTGGAAAGATATACTTAGGAAATGGTTTCTGGATCCTAATTAGGGCTATTTACCCAAAGTTCCCAGTGTACTCTTTAGTCCCCAAGACATATAGATCAAGTGATTTAAAACATTACTAACAGCACTTTTACCCACCATGAGAAATGAACTTTCCCACAACAACTATTAAATAATTCCATAGTAATTTGCTATCCTTCTTTTCTAGTGTCCATATGGCCAAGTCAATGTGAAAGATCCATCTAAGAAGAAGCAATTCAACTCCTATTTTTATGTTTGACAACAACTTCATCTCCAGTCTGTCAAATGAAGCTTGTGTTTCTGAAAATAAAGCCCTAATCTAGAATTACCTGTTTTGAATATTTGAACACTGAGCTAATAGTAAGTACATATATCCTAAAGAAGATCCCTTCTTTTGCAGCATGACCACAGGCATACATTGAAGGAGAAAACAATGGCTGTCCTAGTGCATGAAAGGAGCTTAAGGTCACAGAGCAGCTTTGACATTTCCTTAGCTTTGCTTCCGCCATCTTTTTCTCATCAAGGACAGTTGCTGACAAATAGCAAGCACATTCTTTATTCTATTTGTATCTTCTGCTGAAGTTGATGGACACAGTACCATGTATTAAAACATATGAATACCCAGAGGATGGTACTCTGCAGCAAGGGATGCTCCATCATCTGTCCATCTGTTCTTTTAATGTAAATGTCATATCATTTTGATGTGGAGGTCAGACATACTTCTCTTAGACCGTTCTTCATTCACCCTCTAAACGGTCCTCCTTTTCTTATGACCCCTCCCAGGCAAGCCTGCCTTGACCGTCTTTGTTGCTCCTGTATCGGTGTTGTCCCCGTTGTGGGGATGCCCCTGTGAGAGCCCAGCCTCCAGTGAGGCAGGATCTGCCAGGAGTTGTTCTCACACCTTCTGAGCTTCTCCTGCACCACAGCAGCCACTGGGAGGCCTTTTGTCTGCTAGTGGTGCCAGTGGGGGAGTTAGGCAGTAACTGGAGGCGGCTGCCCCGAGCTAGCCGGAACCTCAAAGTCCCGCCTCCGTCTCTCTGCCCAGCCATTAGCCACTGGCAACATTATTCACCAATTAGAGCCAACTGGGGGCAGGGACCCTCAGCGTCTTACAGGCAGATGTGCGGGTTCCTGGGTGATTTGGGGAGCTGAATTAACAGAAACAGAATTAGAACCAGCCCACAACAATGGAACTCCCAGGAGTCCCTCCTTTCTCTTAGTACATTCCTTGCAAACAAACAAACACCCGGACTTCATGGAGGTTGGCAATTCTTGGGATTTCAATGAGAAGCTTAGAAGCTGTGGGTTAGGGAGGAAAGAGAAGGTAATTATTCTTGCCTACACTTGATGCCAGGGAGGAGAGGTCTCCTATGGTTCTGAAGAGATCCACCTTGGCTCCAGTAAAGGTCTTTGTTTCAGCAAAATGCCCCCTCTCCAAAAGCATTTATTGCAAAGTCCTTTGCTCAACAAAGTCCTAACATCAAAAAAATTTGGTAGGGCTTTAATTCATCTGAACAATGAATGGTATAACAGGGCAGCAGCTTCCACAGTAAACACAATATTGCCACATAAATGGACTTTGCTGCAAGAGGATTTAAGGTATATTGTTTTCACACATTGTAAAGTAACAACTCAGGTCTCTTAGTGGGCACATAGATACGAACACTTGGAGATGCCCAGAAATAGCAATACCCTCATATAAATCAACTCTGGTGTAGCTCCATTCTTAAGGTTTCTAGAGACTCCTCCTGCCCCAGGGTTCAATAAATCAAGAGAGACTGATTTTTTTTTTTTTTGGATTGTTTCTAACACAGAATGACCCAAGGGAAGCTAAGGTTACTGGAGCAGAGGTGGAGATGGATTTCTGAGGCTACATTCTCTCAGCTGGGAGAAGGTCCTCCCTAGCTGTGGATGGCAATCCTCTCTCTTCAAGGGCTGCACTGTCCCCACTGATTAAGAAGGTCGAGAAATTTTATCTTTTAAAGTAAAACTTGAAGTTCCAAGTAGGGTGCTTGCAACAGATGAGATCCTGAAGTTTTCCGTGGTTCCACCAAGGGTCTTTGTTTCAGCCAAGTGCCCCTCTTCCGAGGGCGGTTTTTGCTGAGTCCTTTGCTCAACAAAGCCTTACCATCAAAAATTGGTAGGGCTTTGATTCATCTCCAGCCAAGATTAGGAAAGGAGGCTTCCTACCCACCTGAGGAATGGCAGTTGCTACATCTTGCCCCTCAGTTGTTAGAAGACTCAGGGCTCCAGCTCAGCCCAAAAGGAACCTTGCCCTCCACACCTCAGCCTCACTCCTCCTGCCTCAGCCTCATCTTCTCTACCTCCCACCTATGGCGGAAGCTTGTGAACCGACATCTGTCAGTGGTGGAGAATTAAAAGCCCCGTGTTACTTTTTCACTATCTTACAATAGTTAAGATGCATTTCTAGATTCCAAAATTATTCTCTCCTTGCAGGGGGGAAAATCTTTCTCTCTCCTTCCCTCCTCCCCGTGTGTGTGTGTGTGTGTGTGTGTGTGTGTGTGTGTGTATCCTTATCAAATACCCGAAACGGTTACCCAAAGAAGTTAAAAGGTACTGCATAGGAGCGAACTCCAGAACACCTAAGAGTTCCCGTGCTCGTTCAATGATTAGCATGAAAGCTGAACCCAAGAATCTTGTTCCCTCCAGGAGGCTACAATAGAAAAAATAAGCTGAATAGCCCAGGGTGATCCTGGGAAAGCTTGGTTGGCTGAAGGGACTAGTTCACAAAGTCCAGTGGAACCCGAGGCTCAGTTCCTAGAGCTCCGAGAGACTTTCTGCTGCGTAGGATGCAGAGTGAGCTCGCGTTGGGAGCTGGGGGTGGGGAGAGCTTGGATTCCCTATTCCCGAGCTGTCCCTTAAAGCCTCCAAACTGTGGAGAGCTTGTGGGACTGGCTGGCTTCCATCCCCGCACAATTGCGTGGTTTTGCTGGTGGCTTCGAGGCACACGAATGCTTTTAGCCCATCCAGTCCTTGGCCCATGCCAAGTCAAGGAGCCTCTAAGACCGCGAGGCTTTGGGGAGCAGACGGGTGGGGGAGGGCGGCGCCGGCGCTGACCGGCGTTCCGGAGCTGCCAATCTCTCTGCTCACACCTCCTTCCCCACAGGCGCTGGAGCCCAAGCTAATCCCCCGCCTCCCCATCTCCGACTGCGAGGGGTGCCCAGGGTGGGGAGTGGGGTAAATAATTGGCCAGAGGTCTGGCTTTCGAGACTCCACCACTTCCCAGCGCTCGTGGGAACCTGGGGCTGCGCAGTCCTAGCGGAACCTGAGAGCAGGTAACAGGGGCCTCGTTCGATCCCGGGTCCCAGAGCATCTCTGCGATAGCCATGCACACGGATTTGAGTGTAGGTTTCCTTCTAGAAGGTTAGTTTCAGCCCTTGCTCAAGGACCCAAGAAGGACAGGTGTCTTGGGCTCCCTCGCGGACCGATCTCAAAGGACGCCATCCAGAGCAGAATGCTCTCCAACTTGCTGGGTTTCTAATGCCCGGCTTCGGAGCACCAACGCTGAGTTGAAGGATAAGGAGAGGAAGGCGGGGATTGTGTGAGCAATCAATAGCTTAGCCCATTTTCTCCAGGAGCTACCACCATTCACCGTCTATGTAACAGGCACCAGCTGGCGGCAGCATCTTTTAGGTACCAGCTTCAGCAAAGCAAAGGCAGACTAGGGGTCCGGGAGCCCAGGGTGCACTGCGGGGCTCCAGCTCCTCTCCCACCCCCCACCCCGGCTGCGCCCAAGCCTCGGGATGCTCGTGGCTTTATGAGGTTCCCTTGCCGCCAAGTCTTCCATTAACACCTCCTTGGATTATTGAGAGGCTGGCAGGGCTGAGCTTGGCCTCAGAACGGGTGTCAGGGCACTGGCCGGAGGCTGAGCCCTCTGCCACCCCCACCCCCGCTTTTTCCGATTTGAGAGAGCATAAACAGAAAATAAAAGACAGGTGGAGGAGGCTGAAGGTCAGAGGTGAGAGATTCAGGTCAATACTGAGAAGAGAAAGGAGGAGCAGAGGAAGGGAAGAAGGGAAAAAGGGAGGGAGGGAGAGAGGGAGGGAGGGAGGGAGAGAGAGAGAGAGCGAGCGAGAGAGAGCGCTTAAGTTCATTCACTGGCTTATTTATTTGATTAACCGAGTGAGACGTGGGGGGACTGGCCTACACCCCTGACCGCCACCTCTGGCCACCTCCTCTCCAAAAACCAAATTCTTGAGAAGAACATCTGACACCAAGAGGAGACATCAAGGTAACATCCCTTTAGGTTGTAGTGGGGAGTGCTTTTCTCCCCCCTGGGAATGGGGGGGGGGCGCTTCTAGTCCGGGGCGTCCCTGGAGCTCTGGAAGGGAAACTCAGCTAGGCTATAACCGCCTGGGTTCCCGAATCTTAGCAGACAAGAGATTGAGTCCGGCCCAACCAAGGGGAGAAGGTTCTTGCGCACCCGGGCGGTGATGTCTAGCTGACACACCAGGTTTTCTTTTTCCAACAGCTCGGCCGCATTTCACCGCGCGATCCACCCCTCTTGCAGAAAGAATGCTGAACGGCACCACTCTAGAGGCAGGTGAGTTCGCTCCAGCTTCCTCCGTATATTCCTTGCCAATGTTTTCTTGGGTGTTCCAGGTAAGAATGTGGAGAGAGAGAGAGAGAGAGAGAGAGAGAGAGAGAGAGAGAGAGAGAGAGAGAGAGAGA
>JADRCH010000079.1:6086145-6162847 GCA_019843965.1 Rhynchomys soricoides | reverse complement strand
AGAGAGAGAGAGAGAGAGAGAGAGAGAGAGAGAGAGAGAGAGAGAGAAGAGAGATTGATTTTGTGTGTGTCCCAGTATGTGAGCATTGAGTGGAAGGACCATATTTGTCTTAAAATTAAGCTATGCCTTGGAGGCTAGAAAAGATTTTGGCTTCCCGGAACCTGCCGCCTTCCCCCCACCCCGCGTTTTGGCTCTTTTCTTCAATGCCATTGACTTTCCTAGAGTCTAGGGTCAGGGCTCTAAGGCAGAGGTCAGGTTATCATTGAGCCTGAAGAAAGCACAGTCACGAGGGATTTGTGACCCTTTGTGGAGCTGCGGGATGTCTCCTTGCCAGAAGCAAGTACCTTGTAGGGCTTGAATGGCAACTTATTTTATTCACATTTCGTTTTGTTGTTCATCACTAATCCATTGTCCTGCGTAGAATTTCCAGTTTGTTTGGGGGGCTCTGAGGGCACAGCAAGTCACAGGTAAGGAGCTTCAAGTTTCAGAATTGTGGTATTCTAGACTGGGTGGTAGCCTTGTTGGGAGTGGAGGTAGGGTCAAGACTCAAGAACATAGGTTTGAAGATGGTGAGCAGTTGTCATGAGCCTTTGTGGTCGCAGGTGTTTGTGCACTAACAGGGCATAGACTTGCTTGTCCCTAACCCAGCATAGACATCTGTCCCAGAGAACAGCAGGCAACAGTGTGAGTGTGGCAGCTGGGCTGTGGCTGGCCAGCCCGGAGTAGCATCTCCCAGGCTCCTGCAGCCACAACTCTGAAGGCTCACTTGCATGTCTAGAGGAAAGCCTCACTCATAGGATTGAATCCAAGGTGCTCTGTGATGCAGAGGCAGACTGAACCTGCCAGAATTCTTCCTTCAGAGGAAGGTTTACTCATAGAAAGCTGTCCAAAGAAAGGTTTGGGCACTTGGAGGCCATCTGCTCACCTCTAACAAGGAGCAGCCATGTCCTCCAAGGCCAGTTGGTACCACCTATGAAAGCAGGGCCCCTAGCTTCATAACACCTCTGACTTTTCTTGGCTGTTTGGATACCCCCACATGCTGGAACCTAGACAAGATCTCCAAAGCTTCGCCTTTCCAACCAACAGTATTCTTAGGATCTGAAGGAAAAGAACTGTACCTTCTAATGGTCAAACTTGAAAGTATTGGATCAGGGTTACCAAAATTCAGGTCTAAAGAGACCCCAAGTCTCTTACAGCTAAATGATGATCATTTCCTGGGTTATTTTCTTCTCTGGAGACTAATGCTATGCAGTTATTGGAGCAGACCAGGGCATCTCTACTTTTCCTTCTAGCCACCCCTATGTTCCCCCACCCCTGTCCCAGGAGTCATCTAAGCTAGGGACCTTTTCCCAGGTGGGACTGCCTTAGGCCAGGCAGTGGCTCTTTACCCTTTCCTCCCATGTCCTTATGGAAATGCTGTAATCTGGTACACTAAATATAAAATCTTCTATTTCATCAGAGCCCAGACTTGCACTTTGCTGGAAGTTCTGACAACAGCTGTGTGGACAGCCACAGGACAGAAGAGAACACAGTAGCCTTCCTATTCTGGGGGAGGTGGGCAGTGCCAGGCCAGGAATCAGCCCCACTACCTCTAATAATACTTTAGGGTTGGAAAGAGGACTCCAGATCCCACTGCGAACACAGGCCATGCAGTCCCCACGCCTTGCACCATCCGGTCGGTGGTGGTGAGGTCTTAGTCTCTGAAATTGAGCATCTACTGCTCTAGTTTCCATGGACCGTGTGCCATCCATTCAGCCTGAAACTGGGAGGAAGAGAAACACTTCTGGGTTAAAGGAGAGACCCCCCCCCCCAAGCAAAGCTGCCAGGATGCTTTCCCTATTTAAAGCACTGAGAGCCCTTTAAGTGAAGAAAAGGCGGTGAGATGGGCTCTTCACCAGTCTCTTAGGGATCCTAGACAAAAAGGTAGCACACTCTGAGTGACAAACCTACTTCTCAGGCCAAATCATCCCCGACTCCTTTAGGGCTTCTTTTTGGGGAACTGTGAGAGAAGAGTGGGTTGGACCAATGGGGAGAGATTTCTTCAGAACTAACTAGGACCTCCCAAACTCCACTAGACCCCTGCCTCATTCCCACCTTTCCAAGGACTTCCTGCATCCTCAGAGCAAGAAAAAAATCTTGGCTTTTGGCTTCTTTATGGGAGTGGCCAATCCCCGTTGGCCCTGGAATGTATTACCGGAGTTTTATAGGAAAGAACAGTCCTAGGGAGTTTACAGCTAGGAACAGGATTGTAGGAAGTGCTCTAAACTGCTTGTCCTTACAGACAGTTTAAGGATATGTATAGAGAAAGCAGATTGGATAAATGAAAGAATGAATGATTGGATGAAGGCTTACAAGATGTTTGTGCTTGGCCCAAAGTTATGACCTTTTCTGAGAGATGTTTTTTAAGTTTTCCTCCATGAAGTCTTTTTTTAATGTTCTTGCTGGATAGAGCATCATCCAACACCCAAGGTCAATTCCAAACACTTCTATTTGAAAGTGGGGAGTGCTTAGGCAGAGTGTTTCTAGCCTCCTGGATTAATTGACTAGTTCTTTAGGTAGACCCCTCCTCTTTCTCCTCCTCCCTGGGCTCTGAGTCAGTTTAACTGCTGACTAGTATGAAGGCAATCTGCCCCTTTGTGAGCAGACCTGCTGTCTCTGAAAGGGCCCCTGACCCAGCCCCTCCTTGGGGCCCTTCCTGTGTGCACGTGGGTTTAGAGAGCTCATTGATTTCCATCCAAAGGGGCTAATTACATTACTTACAGTAAATAGCCGTCCTGCTGTCAGGTAGGGCTGCCAAAATGGGGGGGGGGGGGGGGTGTCTCCAGCTTAGTTCACTTGATTGGCTTCATTTTTTGTGTGAAATTGTGGTTTATGAGCTGTATTCTGGCACCCAGAGGACCCTAAAAGCGTCCACTCTGCAAATAACATGATTTTGACCCGGAGGAGAAGAAAAGGTGGGGAAATAGTGGAGACTTGAGTTTCACGAAGACGCGACCCCAGGAGCCTCAGAAAGGGAAGCTTTGGGACAGGAAGTTAGGCGGCTGCGCCAGGGGTTGTTTCCTCCCCATCAATCCTTCTTCGTCTCTTCCTTCCCCTTCCACATCCTTCCTTCCCTCCCTCCATCCTAAGTCTCCCTCTCGTTCACACGGTTCCTTTATTCTCTCCTTTCTTCCTTTCCGTCGCAAACCCCCTTTCTCAGTTTCCTCTCCTCAGCCTTCCTTTCAGATTGGGCTAAAGTTCCACGTGGAACTGCTTGGGTGAAGAGAGGCAGAGGTGCTGCGGGGTGCTGCGGGGTGCTGCTTCAGCTTTCTAGACGGAAGCCCCGAGGTTCCCCGGCAAGACCCCAGAGTGGTGATGAAGCAGAGACTGGCGAGCACAGAGAAAGGAGCAGCCAGGCTTTCTTCTTCGGATTAAGTTCCTGTGGCTGCTCCTCGCATCACGATCCTAGGGTTCTCCCCCCCACCCCCGGCCGTTTCAGTGAATCCACAATACCAGAGTACTGTGGTATTGTGGACACTTTTTAATGGCTCCAGAGGGAGGGGAAGGGCCGAGCTAACAAGAACAGAGGGCGACAGAACAATACCATCTCTTGTGAGGAGCAGTCTGCCATCCTGCCTGTTAGTTCTCACTTCCCCGCCTCCACCCTGAGCCTCTTTCACACCCTCCTAAGTGTGCGGAATATAGAGGCTATTGCCTCCTACCCTAGTCGGGCATCCAGCTCACCCAAGACCTGTGCAGACCTGTGCACGTTGACAAATTCCAAAGGGGACTCTAGAATCTCCAAGAGTTTACCTTCAGTCTAGAATTACATAAATTACGGCCAAGGATCTGTTAAATATACAGGTCTACAAAACCATGTCCTGGCCTCTAGACTCGAAAAATGTCATTATATCTATATAACCATATCTCCAAAAGTATTACTCAGAAAAGTAGGCTCTCCATGCCCCCTTTTCACTTTGGTGGATATCTCAGAGCCTGGTGGCACCGCCTGCCTCGGGGAGGTTAGGCGAGCAGACAACTGTCGGAAGAGTCCTTTTAATAAGTAAGTTAAGAAGAGATGGGGAAGAAGGGAGCACGCCTTAAAAGTACCGTTTCCCCGGAGTGCTTCAAAGTCTGCGGGGGTTTTATACATTTCTGGTGACAGCCTTGTAAAATGGGGATTTACAAAAATCTGTAGATGAGAAAGAAACTTGAGGTTTGGAGCTAATCTTCTGTGCACCCCTGGCTGGGGTCGGATGAACTAGGATCAAATCCAGGACGCGGACAATAAGGGCTCCTTTACCGTTTTAAAACATGACTATTGGGAACTCTTGGAAGGTTGTGTGCTTGAGGGTGTGTGTGTGTGTGTGTGTGTGTGTGTGTGTGTGTGCAGGCGCGCGTGTGGGGAGGGGGTAAAGGTCCCCTTCTTCTGCCTCCCCCCAGTCCCCCACCCCTTTGTAATGTTTGTCCCTGCTTGCCCATCACCAGGGGGTTGAGGGAGGTATGACAGGTCTTTGTTGTCTGAATAAAAATCCGTGGCAGCTCCAGGGAGAGGACTCCTCCTACTAAATTATCAAAAATGGGCTGGCTTTAGTCTCTTAACAAATTGGACACAGCTCCGGCTGGAGCAGTCCCCAACGCAACCTACAGGCACTGGGAACTTGCAGGCAGCCGGGGACCGCTGAATATAGCACTTCGTTTTCTTTCTTTGTGTTCAAAACTATTTTTCTTTCTTCCTTAGATTTTGTTTTCCTCCCCCCACTTCACCCCCCCCCCGGCAGTTGTTTCCCATTAGTAACTCGATCTCCTGCTGCAGTTAGATTCGCCTGCTTTCCCCTCCGTCCCTGTTTGTTTGTTTTCTGCACATCTCCTTCTGGAAAACGCTGAATCTCCCCCCCCCCCCATCATTCTTTTGCCCTGGTCTTTTCCTCTCAAGTTGAGCTATTTCTACTCTATCGTTTTCTTCTTTTTTCTCTTGTCCCTGTCCCCCACGCGTCTCTACGCTCCTGCACCGCGTAGCCCTGTGCGGTCGCTTTTGCTTCTTCACTCGAATGAACTGAGAGCCCCAGGCGTGTGTTTATGGAAATAGTGGGGTGCCGAGCCGAAAACAATTCGTGTCCTTTCCGCCCCCCAGCCATGCTCTTCCACGGAATCTCCGGAGGCCACATCCAAGGTATCATGGAGGAGATGGAGCGCAGATCCAAGACCGAGGCCCGTCTGGCCAAAGGCACTCAGCTTAACGGCCGCGACGCGGTAAGGACCAGCTCCAGCGCGGCGCCGGGGAAACTGCGAGTCTCCGGCCCGCCCAGGTTAGGGATGGCGGGTCCCGGGGACGTTTGCCTAGGGATGCTGGCGAGGTTTTCACAAGAGGTGAGCTTGCTAGACAAGGTTCCCTTTGCGAATCGAGGTGTCTAAGATGCTGCAGTCCTGAGCTCTCTAGCCTTTGTATAGCAGCTGTTCGCGAGCGGACAGGGTAGCGGGCCCTGGAAGGAGCGGGCGTGCTCCCTGCCAGCCATAAACTCCAGTCTCCCGCGACTCGGCCGCCAGGCCGGATCCACCGCCCCGAGGGCAAGTCTTGGTGCAGGTAATAGTGAACCACTTGCCTGCACACGTCCGTGACAGGCTGGAGCTGTGGGACTTCCAGTCCCTGGGATAGAAGACCAGACCTTCAGAGTAGACCCCAACGCGCTGGTCCGTTTTTAATTCTTCGGTCTCTCAGAGCTCAGCACCCGAAGCTAGAGATTGTTAGGGCTCTGCACGCTTGTTCAGCTACCCTGGTGACAAAATTGCATTTCTCTTTCTTACGGGGCCGGTGTCTTGGATAGTGGGAAATCAAATAAAACGCGAAGGAGCGGGTTCCTAGTCTAAAAGCAAGAAGATGAATTTTGCAACCCCAAGAGATGCAATCAACTATTGCTGTTCCTATTCGTAACAACAGTTATGTCTTCCTGAAAGTACTAGTAACCTAAACATGTCCCCTTTCCATTTAAGGATGGGAGGGTGGGGGGAAACCTACAGAAGTTTGCAGAGATGATTCCGGGCAAAGAGTGCTGTGTAGACCCTCTATATCACAGCGAGGACTGTAGCTCTAAGTGACCCGAAAGGGCTCTAGATAATCAGGAGGTTTTGGGGTAAATAGCCCACTATCGCCATTTGTATAATTAATTCAGTGAGAATCCAATATCCTAATGAAGGGCGAAATTTATCCATCCCACGCCGCCAAAATGTAATAGGGGAAACCGGGGCTATTTCAGCTAATCTGAGGAAAGGGTCCAAGCGGTGAACTTCTTTTCATTTTTAATGGCTATTTTATTTTAAAAGCAGCGACCACATCCCGACTGGGATCCTCAGAGTGAGTTTTACCGCCTTAGCTAGCCTCATTTAGGATCTAGGTCTTAGTTTGGGAATCAAAATTTCAAGTTAATTATCTGTGCTGTTTATGCTGGCTCAAGAAAAGAGTGAGTGTACAGAAAAGAATGGATGGGAGTCCGTCTTTCAGGACAGGCACTTCACTTTCTCACCAGGGATAGGGCGACGGCCTTGAACTGAGAGAACAGCAAGATCTTCTAAGTACGCCCGAATCACAATGACGGCCAAATTATTCCACCTATAAAAAAATTAGAAAAAAATAGGAATTATAGTATTATTTGTGTATAAAAGATACATGTACTTCAGAATTCTAGTTCTCAATAACAGTTTCTGTTATTTTATTTTGTGTATTGTTTGAAAGTCGCACATTTTTAGCCTTAGTTATTCTACTTCTGGACCGCCCATCAAAACAAAAACATCCCGTAGGCGCTCAGCAAGCTCAAGATGTCGAGAGATGTTTTTAGGGTCACAGGGCTAGGAGGATCGGGATGCTAGGAAGGGGGACTGGACGTTGAAAAGGAAGAAATTGCAAATGTTTCCTCCACTTTTGCTTTTGTGTGCCTTGGCCCTTGCAGCAATGCGCTCTGTTTTGCGCTGGGGATTACGTCCTGCCAAGACGTCCCGGGTTGTGCGGCAACGCCCCGAACCCCCCTTCAGCCTTGCCTTGTGCTTGTTTCACAGGGTATGCCCCCGCTCAGCCCCGAGAAGCCTGCTCTGTGCGCCGGCTGCGGGGGCAAGATCTCCGACAGGTACTATCTGCTGGCCGTAGACAAGCAGTGGCACCTTAGGTGCCTGAAGTGCTGTGAATGTAAGCTGGCCCTGGAATCTGAGCTCACCTGCTTTGCCAAGGACGGTAGCATTTACTGCAAGGAGGATTACTACAGGTACTTCCCCCTCCCCCATTCACACACTCCTCCGACCCAATACACTTGATAGAGCCACTGCGGGAATCCGGAGTCCCCTCTCGGTTCCATTTTTGGCTTGTTCAGGATACAGTGTTTTTTTTTGTTTGTTTGGTTTGTTTTTTGTTTTTGTTTTTTTTGAAATGGGGAAAATTGCCTTGACTGTGTATACCGCATTGGTAAGGATGGTCAAGCAGGATCCCAGGGCGTAGTGAGTTTTATCAGGGTTATCAGCTCCTCACATCTCCCCTGGAAAAATCTGGAAGAAGAGTAAATGGACAGGTATCAGGTGAACAAGCCAAGATTCTGTTGTTGTTGTTGTTGTGCCTTGTTTTGCCGGTCCCCTTAATATAAATTGGTCAACTCCCCCACTGTTGGCCCAAGCAGCAGCAACCAGGTGGATGACAATGGTCCTGTAAACGACTATGAAAAAGTCACAGAGGCCACTGCTTCCGAAATGGCTAGTCAGAACCAGATTGAAGGAAACAAAAGGTAGTCAACCAACGAAACAAACAACCAAATAAACAAAAAAGCAAAGCAAAACGAAACAAAAGGAAACAAACAACAAAAAAAGAAACACACAAGCAAAGAAACAAAAAAAACCAAGCAAACAAAAACACAGAAACAAAAATGCCAGCAGACTGGGAAATGTTTGCTCGGGTACTTGTTGTCTAGCTCCCATCCTAAGCAGAAGCAGGAGAGGTGCTATAAGAATAGCCTTTTCTTTCTGAAATTACCATTTTTCTGGGATGCCAGGCACACTCAATACATGAAGAGTGGTACTATTTTGTCATCAGTAAAATCAGGCTCTTTCATTTGGCATTGCAATTTGATATTCTTTCAATAGCGCTGTGAATTGGCCAGTTCAGAGTTTCGTTTGTTTGCTTAAAAAAAAAAAAAAAAAAGAAGCTTAGTTCCTGGTTCTTCGGACTTTAATTCAAGGATTCACTAGGACCAGAGTGGGTCACCGAGCAAATAAAACTGATATCCAATGAGGCCCTCAGCCAGAAATCCCTAGCTAGTCTTTGGCCTCTGAAGACTAAGCCCTGCGAATAAGAGAGTTAGGTCCTCCTTGTATCAGCTGGCTCCCTGATTCTCCTGTTTGCTTCTAGAAGGTTCTCTGTGCAGAGATGTGCCCGCTGCCACCTTGGCATTTCCGCCTCGGAGATGGTCATGCGCGCCCGAGACTCTGTCTACCATCTGAGCTGCTTCACTTGCTCCACTTGCAACAAGACCTTGACTACGGGCGACCATTTCGGTATGAAGGACAGCCTGGTGTACTGCCGCGCACACTTCGAGACCCTCTTGCAAGGGGAATATCCACCTCAGTTGAGCTACACCGAGCTGGCGGCCAAGAGCGGCGGCTTGGCTTTGCCTTACTTCAATGGCACTGGCACCGTGCAGAAGGGGCGGCCCCGGAAGCGGAAGAGCCCAGCTCTGGGAGTGGACATCGTGAATTACAACTCAGGTGGGCCCCTAACTTTACCCACCCCGACAGCTCAGATCTCACACTGCTGGAGGAAGATCTGGCAGTGTGGGTTCTGCTCCAAGACCAAGTCACCAAGACAGTGCTTTGCCCTACAGGACCGGCACTCTCACCACAATCCTCTCTCAGTTTGAGGAAGAGAAAGAAGTAAAGGAGACAGAAGGGGAGAGAGGATGGGTTATTGGTTATTGAGCTTGGGGGGGGGGGGGATTTATAACCGAGAGGCCGAAGTGACTTCCCCCAAACAGGCAAAGCCAAATCCTTGTTGTCCATTAGTTAATGAGCCCATTAGTTTCTGGCTCTCAGTTGGAGCAAAACAGCCCCAGGGCAATTTCTTTGTTGGAGCCAAATTATAGATCCTGGAGGAGGTTTTCCTAAATAGTTAATGGGGGGAAAGAAAAGACTTCAGAGCCCAGCTCCACTCTGTCTAGAGGGGACAGAGGCTGTGGTCACCAGCCCAAAGTTAATCAGCAACATAGTTGGCAAGGGTATTGAAAAACTGAATTTCTGGTCTTGGCAATGAGCAACTGTAGGGTGAGACTCACTTTGCACAGCTGAGACAGCTGTGCCTCTGGAGGCACAGGGTATTCGTCTAACCTCCTCACTCTCTGCCTGATAGATCATCAGGTCATCTAGACCTCAGATAACCAGAGGAATCTCCAGGTCAAGTCCACTGGGGTGGCTTAGTGTTATCTCAGGCTGCTTGTCTGCCATTTGCTGGGCTTCTCCCAATTCAAATCAGAGTACAGGCAACAGTCCCTAAAGACTTCCTTGCTTTGGAGGATATACCTATCATTTATCAATCTGCCTCACACAAAAGTGAGGCTACTTATTTTTGAGAGCCGGTCCCCACCTCAAATCCTCGAGGTCAGGGTGTTGGCAGACCCTGTAGACCTGAGCTCTTATTTAGAGTAAGCACAGAGGGAAAGAAAAGAGGGAAACCAGGAAACCCAGACTGGACTGGGGAAGCCCAAGGAACTTGACTGCTGTTGTTTCCCACCCATCCCCTGGCCCAAACCTATTTGGGAACTCACCACACAGGGGCCTTGGGCTACTAAAAGTGACCTACTGGCTGTGAGTATCCGTTACTTATCATCTTCCAGTTTTCAGTGTCTGATGTGGCATGTGACTTGTAGCTCGAAGATAGTGGAACAGTATCCTATTTAAGTGACCTGCTGGAGGTCACAGACATTTGAGAGCCCCACTCTGATTGTCTAGTTCTCAGCTGGTCCTGAGCAAGTTCGTTCCCTAAGCTAAGTTGTGTCCTGGGAGTCTTCTCCTAACCGAAAAGAATCCATTTTGGGATGGCACAGAGAGAGAGAAAGGATCTCAGAGAAAAGGAACATGTAGCCCAAGGAGCCTGCATCTGTCTCTAGTGAGTTCACATCTGGGCAGCGGCTGGACCAAGGGAAAGTGGCCAAACACAGAGGCTAAGGGTAGGTCTGTGTCTGGGCAGCAAGCTCAGCCCAGGGGTGGGCCAAGGGCATTCGTGGCTGTGTCTGGCTGCACCCTGGCCTGAGGATCCCTGCTAAGCTGGGGCAGAGCTTTGCCTAGGGTCCAGCGCACATCCCATATTCTTTGATACATGGCATTCAAGACAAGACAGGCAGGACACTAATTTGCTCTTTATTAATAGAAGACGACATTGAAATTCCCAGCCACTTACTAAGACCTGACCGTGCTACCGAGAGAGGAGAGGAGAGAAGGAGAGTGGAGTGGAAAGTTGGAGGGGAAGAGGAGGGAGGGAGACAGGGTTTTAAAGAACTAGTAGGGAGAGAGGAGGTGCCTGTACCCTACAATCCAGAGGGGTGGGGATTTCTAGTCAAACTGGGAGTGAGCTCGGCTGTTTGCTTGTTTCATTTAATCTAATTAGCTAAATTTGGTTTTCCCTTGGATCTTACATTATGTTAGACAGACCCAAGAAGCTTTCAGAATAACAGAGTTTAGCTTCACTTGGTTTTTACTTTTCTGAAGATAAATAGACCAAGGGGGGTGGGGGCTGGCGTGGATTCTTAGTTTGCTTCTTAGGGTTGCTCAGTCTTTGAGTACAGTGTCCTGTTCCTGGAGCCCAAGCTGTTTAACCTGCTAGCTTCTCAACACGTGCTCCCTTATCTGGATACTCTCAGAGGCATGAGCAAATGGTACACATTTCTTTAAGATTAGGCAAAGAGAGTCTGGAGGAATTGGTTTAAAGTAATCTAGCCCAAACCACCTCCACTTACAAAAAGTGCTTATGATTCAAATGGTGCCTTGTCACACAGTCCAGTGGAGACAGAGCAGGAGACAGAGCAGGCCAGCAAGTTTAAAGCATGTTAAAATATAGAACGTATGAGTTACCTACATTTTCAGCCCATTAGTTTTATCATGGTCTGGGTTTTCTATTGCCACTTCGGTTGAAATGTAAAGCTTCGTAAAGAACAGCATTAATAGGATCCAAATAAATTCATACAATGAGTTTTTAAAAGCACGTACATAAAACATGATTCAGGATCCAAAGACTGTCAGAGAGCCTGTGAGACTTGGCAGACATCGGTTAGTGGTTGCCACAGGGCAAGTACCTTTCAATGAGAAGGTTCCTAGTTCAGTTTCTACCTCTTTAGACATATTAATCCAATTACTCAGGCTGATATTTTTGGAAGAGACATAGATATCTTTGCCTAGGGTAGATATATCCTCCATGGGTAACTGACCATTAACTAAGAAACTAGATTTTTGCTACTTCTCAAAACCTCCCTCCTGAGGTTCTTTTCTCTAAAAGTGCAAGATTTCTCTTGTTAAATCAGCCTGGCACTGACCCCTAGTGGTCTCCCAGGAATTCGTTAATTCTCAGGAGGTTCCGAACCTTTTAGAACAGAAACTTCTTTAAGATAGGTGACCATCTCCCAAGCAACGAGATGTAAACAATTTAGCTCCTCTCGTTAACTTCAGTAACAACAGATGTGTCGTTGCAGGTGGAGATTTGAAGCAATTTGAAGAGAGTTATTTGTTCTTATAAGTCGGGGGGGGGGGTGGATATCCCTAAAGCTTGGACACAGGGGAAACAATCATTTGCAAATTTACATAAAGCTTTTGCCTTAAACACAAGCAATTTGGGATATGCTGACTTAAACGGTGGCAGAAATAGATTTCTCTATCACGTTGGATAATGTAGGGGCAAACACAGTCACGTGAGTATCACATACTGTGAGAAAAACCCGATATCCGTGTTCTTACATACTGAATTGGTATGTGGCAGCAAACCCAATAGTGTTTTTTCTAATGCATTCAACTGCTATAAATCGAGTTTGCAATGAGCAAATCCAAACAGAGAGTACATAGAGAAGTGATTTCCTCAAATCTTATTTTATTTTTTTCCCTTAGATTCATTTCAAATGGTGAATAACTGGATAGCTAAGTTGAGGATAATATTCATTTTTAGGAAATGTTATCCTGGGAGAGGAGGAATCAGTAAGTGTATTATTTAAACATCAAGTTAATGTCTCTGTCACTACTGATGTGCTGCCCAGGGAAGGTTGCTCACATAGGCTAGGCCTGATACCTCATTTGAAGAGGCCTCCGATGAATGGAATGTGCCTCTCTGACCATTTGCTGAGGGCATATTTGTAATCTGGCTGTGAAATATGGCTCAGTTTACTCGAGATAACCTTCTTTTATAGTTACAAGATACTGTTTCATCCATCTGAGGATCTCAAAGTGCAATTCAGCAGACTATTTGAAGTTGACATATCCCTACTGGGATGAAATAGGATAAAATGTAAAATATGTTCTCTCTGTTATCTGTGGGATGTGTTTCCATTCTGGCTGGCTTAAGAAGCTTTCAGGTCAACGTTTGGCAGTGTACATCTGACTTGGACACTATCTCCACCTGATCCGACTTTGTATTAACAAGAGCTTTTAATTTCTTGGTGAGCAAACAGCTCATATGTGCTGAGTTCACAGTCTTGTTTTTGACTTAAGCCAAAGGAGAATATGATACAGCTTTTCCCTCAGAGGACTCAGGGACACCTGCTCTTTTGTATGACTGCTCCTCTGTATGGCTCCCCCACCTTTGTGTTTTAGGACACACAAAAGGTCATAATGCATTATATTTGGGATAATTTCTTACTAAACAAGTTTTTTTTTTTTTAAAGTAGATTTCCTGGCTGATTACCACAATATATATGCTGCTTTCTGAGCACATATGTGTATATAGATATACTGATTGGCTAGAAAACTCTGAAAGAAATTCTAGCCAGAGCCTGGCAGGCAGGCATTGTAAGAAGCAGGGGAAGGACATAATTGTAAGAGTTGTCTCACTCCTTTCAAGATTTAAACTTTTTCTCCATAATGGCATGATCAGGTTGATTTTAAATAATCATTGAAGCACAGGGTGGTCAGATCCGACAATACATCAGATAAATATATAAAATAAGGGTTTAAAGAACCAGAGACGGTGAACGTACAGATGTAAGTCAGTAAATATTATTAAAATGTTTTCACCTCTTAGTCATATGCATTGTGCAGAACCAGGAAATGGCTTTAAATATGAGGACTTCTTACATCCTAGGATGAGGACTTCCCCCGGTTTAAAGTGTGACTTATTTTGCCCCTGGAGCCAAGGAGGATTTTCCAGAAGCAGAGAAGATGCTGCTCTCTCACTGTCAGGCCAGTGAGTGGCATAGCTCACAGCTGACTCTCACACACGTCCAGAACACAGGGGACCAAGCTGGACAGAAACCATCAGTGTTGTCTCAGCAGTGAGCTGTGGGGAGTGCTTCAGGCATGAGTGAACAGGAAGGCTGGGCTCATTTTCCTTTAGAAATATTTATTAGAATAACTCCAAGGGAAAAGTGTCTTCTTCCTAGCATAGCCTAAGCTGACCAGTGATAACCAGTGATAACCAGTGATAACCAGTGATAGCTGAGACTCTTCAAATACAACGCTCTGATGATTCTCTAAGACACTCAAAACAAGGTCATTTTCTCAGGTCTTTTCCTTTTCCCAATCATGTTCTTTTTCCTGGTTGAGAAAGCTCTATGAGTGTAAGAAAATGGTTTAAGTCATTCTTTAGGGGTGTGCGTGTGCGTGCGTGTGTGTGTGTGTGTGTGTGTGTGTGTGTGTACTGTTAGATAACTTGAAACTTGTGGATTCCTGGGTGAAGATACACATCAGAAAAAGGCTTCTCCTCCTCCCCCTCCTCCTCCTCCCCCTCCTCCTCCTCCTCCTCCTCTACCACCACCACCATCACCACCACCTCTTTTTCCTCCTCCTTCTCCTCTTCTGATGCTGTTTTTCCTCTTACTTTCCACCTTTCCCTCAGTGTTTTCTACTGAGCATCAAGCACAGGAAAGGATTTAACTTCTGTTTTCTGTTATATAAACCAGCTGTGTCCAGATAGCCTAGGTTAGCTGACTGTAGCCATTGTCTTCGTGTCTAGAAATCACTGACCACTGGGTTGACAGCCTTTTGCTTTGTGAAGACAGCCTTGACATACACCCTGCATCCTTTAAGCCAATGTAGACGTTTCCACTGAGCAGTTGCTTGTTCACTATCTGCTGCAACAGGTTGTAATGAGAACGAGGCAGACCACTTGGACCGGGACCAGCAACCTTATCCACCTTCACAGAAGACCAAACGGATGCGAACTTCCTTCAAGCATCACCAGCTCCGGACCATGAAATCCTACTTTGCCATCAACCATAACCCAGATGCCAAGGACCTCAAGCAGCTTGCTCAAAAAACAGGCCTGACCAAAAGAGTTTTGCAGGTAAGATACGTCCATCATTGGCTTTGTTTATATCTCCTCCCTTCCCTGACAGTGACTAGTTCTCTTCCCTAATCACTTGGACATGGCTATTTCCTATTCTGCTTCCTAGTCTGCTCCTTCCTTAGTTATCTCCCTGCAGGGACTTCCTGGAGGGGACTCAGGGAGGCATCCAGGATTCACATTCTCCCTACAGATGGAGAGGTGGGCTCCAAAGCCACATTGCTATAGACATGGCGCTGACTTTATTTAGACAAGTATTGCTTGTAGAGATATTCAGTAAAGTGGGGTTTAGTGTACTAGTGTCTAAGGATCTACTGTCCCATATCTGCAAACTCTCGGCAGCCCATTCATATGTTATGACTTTCCAAATTCAGGTGGCCCGCCCCTAGCCCTTGAGCAATCAAAACTAAGGCTAGTGTCTCAGTAAGCAGTTGAGGTAGGAATTTTTCCGTTTTACCAAGTCATAATTAAAAACCAGGAGTTCTTACTGGGGTTGAATTGCTTCCCCAGACTTTTGGGGAGAATTATAAAATTATACAGGGTTGCTGTGAGTGACCTGCCATCTCCTCCTCCTCAGTAACCAGATAGCAGACATTTCCTGCTCTCTTGTGTCTCTCCGGCAGTTTGGGGTCTGTGACTGGGAAGAGTTTTACTGTTGTACAGCAATTGTTAGGTGACAGACTAGCAAAGAGCTTAAACTTTTTGGTGTTCCCTTCAAGTGAGTAGTCCTACTCTGAGACACTTTCAGTGACCTTGTTTTTCCCTATTCTTTTGAAGGATGGTGTAATTTCCCCTAGAATCCATGCCTTTGTTTCCGTGGTATCTCTGCTCCAGCACCAGTTACCCCAAGTGGCACATTTAATTCAGGAATATGTGAATTAAGAGAGTATAAATCTATCCTACAACTGGAATTAGTTTATTTTGAAAGAAGTAGAAAAAGTCCACTTTCATTCCAAGAAAAAAAAAAAAAAAGATATCTAAAAGAAATAGAGGAAAGAAAAGAAAAAAAGAGGAAGAGAGAAAAGAACTTAAAAAAAAAAAAAATCGATAAAGAAATCAATTGGGATTGGTTTGCAGGTTTGGTTCCAAAACGCACGAGCCAAATTCAGAAGGAACCTTTTGCGGCAGGAGAATGGGGGTGTTGATAAAGCTGACGGCACGTCGCTTCCGGCCCCGCCCTCAGCAGACAGCGGCGCTCTCACTCCACCCGGCACTGCGACCACTTTAACAGACCTGACCAATCCCACTGTCACTGTAGTGACAACTGTGACCTCTAACATGGACAGCCACGAATCCGGAAGCCCCTCACAAACTACCTTAACGAACCTTTTCTAACATTGGTTTTTTGGTTTTGTTTTTTTAAAAGACGATTCTTCCTCTTTTTATTACTATTCTAATATTATTATTTTATTATTTACAAGACTTTTTTTTTCCTTCTTCTAACCCACAAGATATTTGGGGAAGAAAATAGCAGCTTGGTGTGTAGCATCTACACCATTTGGCTATGAGTTTACACTATTGTCGCTTCTAAGTGAACTAATTTGGTCTACAAGATGTATTCGGCCTTTTTCCTTTAATCATTTTTTTTTTTTTTCAGTTGGTAAGGGAAGATTTTGAATCATTCTAATAAGTGCCTCTTAAAATTGTATGTTACTTATTTCCAGAATCTCAAAGGGAAAAAAAGAATGGTATTATAATGGGCATATTATATTCCTGTTCCTGTGATCACGTTATTAATGAACCAGACAATTTTTCTTTATCTTACAATTAAAAAATTTTATATTAAAAATTTTAAAGAACCCAAATATTACTACTGTTTTTTAAAAACTTGAACTACTAATTCAAGTGAAGACTATAATTAAACATAAATGTTAATATCAATTTTAGATAGTAATGATTAACTGGGTGGGCAGGCTGACTTCCGGCTGTTAGAGACGCACAGCCCCTTCCCAACTCTTTACTGCGTTTCAAAAAAAAAAAAAAACAACCTTAAACTCCCTGAAAATTACACTTAGAATTTGAAATTCTATACTTTTGACCTCCCAACACACACAAAGAGAAAAGAAAACTCAGCCAGTCTCTGAAACTATTCTTTCGACTTTATCGGTTTTTTTTTTCCTTGAGAAGTGGAAATAAGCAAAATATAATCTTTTAAGAAGTAAAATTACTGGCATAATTTAATTAGTACTTGATTAATTGGCTTCAGCTGCACCATGATATTGTATCTGACATCCTACATAATGTTTTTTCTTTCTTTCTTTTTTTTTTCTTAAACCAACTTAGTAAACTAATACCAACAATGAGAATTATTTGGTTTTTCTTTATTTTATTTTGGCACAGGTTGATTTATGTATACCATTTTTTTTTTAAAATATTACAGATGTGAAGTTGTGACTCTTTAAAGTAGATAAACTCAGAAGCCTTGTGGACGCTAAGCTGAATATATTTCCTAGTTTACAGTAGCATTTTTTTTTTCTTTTAATTTAAGTTGAACTCTTAATGGTCTGGGCAGTGGTGAATGTTCATCTATCTGCTTCTGTTGTAGTTAAAAAAACCAACTAGATTGTGGATTTCCTAAAATAATAAAAAAAGAAGTCGAGATCTATGTCTTGCTTTAGTGGATTGTTAAGAATAACTTTGCACATACTGTCCACTTTTTTGCACCCCTTAAATCTCCTCTGGTGGTCGAAGTGGCTATTTAATAGATTTTAAAGGTGCCCTTCTGGCTGTATAAATGTGTGGTTACATATCAACAGTTCACTGCCCACATTAAAGTGCATTATGTAACTTTTGCTCAGGGTCTTTAGAAAATTAGCACAGAAAGTAGCTTATTTTTTAAAAAAAAAGATGATGGAAGAGAAGTTAACACTGTAACAGAAGGAAAGTGTGGTCGCCATTCTAGATCTAGCAAGTGTGGTCATCTTCTCTGGAGCTTAGATCTTGACCTTTCAGATTTCTCTTACATTTTGGGCATTTACCACTAACCAGACCAAACAATCTTGGTAAGGCTGAGATCTTATTAACACACTTTTACAGGTAAAATATCGAGACTTATAAATTTTGTTCTTTGACAGAACAATATATGGTACTACAGATCTACTTTATTAAGTAGACTAATTATAACTCAGTTCTCCTATGTGCCTTATGATCTAACTTGGAAGTGAGTTTGTGAAAAATCAGGATATATGTGTTGTTTGTTAAATTAACTGTTAACCCTTTTGACACCTCGCTAGTTTTGTACTGTTTTACCTCTCATTTCTGAAACTCTTTTTATGGTGTATCCTGTTAGAGGGGACAAACATGTCATAGAAAGCAGTTGTGCACTCTTTCAAAAATAGTTAATAAATTCAATAATCTTATATATTGAGCTTCGTGTTTATAGTACAGTAAGTGGTCTAGCAAAAATTGTCCATGTTCCTTTGTTTATTGATAAATGCATTGTATAGAAACTATTTCCCCTAAATATTTATGGACCAAACAATTGTGATATATCCTATTAAATTTGTGTGAATAAACCATTTTGAATCTAAGGAGTTTTATTTCCCATCAGTTTTATTTAAGTTTTACTTGTATTAGTTTGCTTTCAATATCTATGTGTAAAAGCTAAGAAATAGCAGCTCAATTAAAATACTCAAACAGACAAATAGTTCTTGGGTTCCCAAACTTCTGATTCATACCAAATGCACACACCATTATATATAAAATCTGATTCAATCTTGAAATACTCTTAAATATTCGTGTTTATGATCAAAGTAATGCCCCACTGATTTGACTCAGTTCAATTTTTAGAATAAAAATAAATGAGCAGATCTGTAATTGCATGAAAAAAACCTTAAATATGATTAAGATTTAATATCGGGTCTATTGAGCACAAGTGGATATTTGTGAATCTAACTAGAAATTGCAGACCCCAAAAGCCAAGTTGCTCTGTAGTTAATAAATTGTCACTATGATTTTTTTTCAGGGAGAACAAATCTTGGGGCATTACAGCCAAACATCCCGACGTTTGAAAATTCCCTAAAGTATTAAAAGAAGGGGAAAGTTTGATCGGAAATCCACTGCAGTGAAGACAAAGACACTATTAGGTTATGATAATCATACATTTAAAAGTTTATTGAACCAAAAGAGAGAGAGAGAGAGAAAGAGAGAGAGAGAGAGAGAGAGAGAGAGTGAGACTTAAGTGTCATTTATTGAATGTTAAGAAAACCTGTTCCTTATGATGTCTGACACGAATGAAGGCTTAGCCTCATGTGGTTTAACAAAAGACCGAGGTAAACCATGTCTAAAACCAGAGCAAGCTGGCAGTAATATGCCCTTCCCACCTTTGGAGAAAATTCTTACCGAAACAATGCCACACATTTGTCAAGCACAATAGCTGTAAAATAAAGTCCAAAAACATCCATTTCATCTGCTTGCTGATGTGTATCAGTCCTACCTGTTAATGGCATCTTCCAATTGTAAATTCAGAGAATAACTTTTACTCATTAATGAGAGAATAGAGATCAAGCCCAGTGATTTTAGTACTATTGTCTATATCTCCTGTCTGAACAGAAGGCTCTGCATGCACTTTTGCATCTGTCACAGCTAGTGTACACCTCTGTAATGATGACTTTGCTGTTTCCTGTATGATAAATAGCTTTCATTAATAAACATTTTATTTGATGCAAACATAGTTAACTTTATGTTAAGCACATATTGTTGAAATTAATTTTGAGCACCATCTTAAAGAGGCAGGACAGTACACTTACAGCTTGTTGTGTCCGGGGGGGATCCAGACTAGAGAATGAGGTGAAATTATTATTTTTTAACTTTTTATGGCTTATTTTCACTTACTATATTTAGGTGACACATGGATGAAAATGAAATAGTAAGCCTAAATTACAACAAAAATAAACATCAGAATAAATTACGTAAAATTTCAGCAACCATTTTTAGATTCTAGGGTAACATTTATAGAGTCTCTGTGAGTTTACACGTTCACTATGCAATGAACAAATTTATTGAAGCATACAAGTATATTCTGAGCTCTGACATTTTGTTCTTTGTGTAGTTCAGTTGCACAAGGCGTCAGAAACAAGGGACCAATGGGAATGAAGAGCAAATGTTTAGGGATGAGGCTTTTGTCACTGTTCAAGGGAATACTTGAAGCAAGAATTTTTGTAAAGCTACTTAGCGGGATATCCAAAGCACATGTTAAACAAGTTAGCATGTAGAATCCTTTCCAGAAAAAAACTTCCTCATGAAATTTTTATTACATACAAATAAACCCTATGTAAAGGATGTACGTTTTACAAATGACAGACATTAAAAATAAAATCTCACTTGAATTTATTCTCAGAATTTTCAATGTTTTCTCAAACACTTCCACTTCCTGAATGCTAAACATGGGGAAAAGGTTTCAAGGGCAGGTGCCAGCTTACTAACAATGCTCCCAGAATGCACCGTGACAAGTGGACTACTTTGAGGGATCATGGAACACCGTTTTTGTCAGTCCCTTGGACGCTCATGCCTCATTGAACTCTTCCATGGCGCTAGCAACCTGAATGGATTTTCCAACACATTTTCAGCCAGAGTGTTGAAATCTTGGTCTTGGAAGCTTTGCCTTCTTTTCCTGATCTGTCACCTAGAGGGTGGTTTCATTTTGAAATATTTTGGAAGTTCGCCTGGTTTTGCAGACTTTTAACTATTTGTCTGGTATGTGAAGTGCGGGAAGAGACCAAAGAGAGAAAGAACGTAGCTGAAATTAGACATCTGAAAAAAATAATACAAATTTGAAACAGGCACATTTTTTTTTTTTTTAAAGGAGAGGAAAAGAACACTAATTATGTGCGAGGGAAGACGAAAAAGCACGTGACACAGACTTGGAAGGTCCAGCACACTTTCCTATGGTGTACGACAGTCTTCAGTCTGGGCAACTGCAAATTTACTGTTTGGTATGGAAGACTTAGGAGATGGGTGCAGGGCACCAGATTTTGTAGCTTCTACCTCCCCAGTGCCTGGACAAGTCTAACTTCTGGCAAATTGATCCTAGGCACACAAACTCTTACCGATAGTATCTGTGAACTTTGGTTGAATACCACTGTAATATTGACTTATATAGTAAGTAGGCTTTTGATACTTCAAACAGGGCAAAACTTCATAACAGAGAAACCAAAGCACACAAGTCTTAAAGCCTTGGTGATTTTCATTACCCAAAAAGTCAATAGCTTTACTTAGCCAAACCCTGGTGGAATTTGCTGTACAGTTTTCAGAGTGAGAGCCTCTTTTATTAACCACATATAAGATAGCATCATTTTCTATTGCAGTATGCCTGCGAAGAACACGGGGTGTGAGGCCTTGGAAGTGGGGATGCTGGGACAAAAGCAGGGCTTTCTGTCATTTTAGGCTTTTAAGGATGTACAAACGATAATGCTGTTGTTATAAAATTATTAACTTTTGGATAGAGTTTTCTTATTTCACTTTCAACTGGGTGACTAGCACAGTAGCTTCACGTGTAGGAAGATTATGAACTGTCAAGGAGATCCAAGATCTTTTATACTGTGTGACCACTAGACATCAGGGGTCAGTAAGAACACTGGGGCTTAGTCTAGATTAAAGAAATAATGTTGCATTTTCTTTGACACTGTGCATATAGAGAAAGTCTGTGTTGGCCTGTGGGTGAATCTATTTTCTATTTCTAATGGGAAGTCAATTCTGAAGACTGAAAGAAAAATAACACCAAAACAACAAAACTCTGATGTACAATTCTTTGCTTTACAGGCAATGTCAAAAAATCGGAACTGAATCTCTTTAGCTTTTGTTCTTGATTTTTAGGTGTATTTTTAGTCATGCCTATTTTATCTTTGTAATATTTCTCAAATTAATGTGATTTCCTTTCTTTTCAAAATAAAGTCCCAAGTTAAAATATTCTTTTTAATGCCTGTTGGGAACATTCCCATTTTATTTCACTGAATTTCATAGCAAAAAGAAAAAGTTCAGAACTGTGCATGGATGCTCAAGGAAATCCCTGAATAGGATGTAAGCAGCAATATAATTGCCAGGATTCATTTCCTTGTTAACTGTGTTGCAAAATAGATGTTTCAGTCAGACAGCACTTCCCACTCGCTACATTAGAAACTGTGAACAGTAATAAAAAAGTTAACCACCCCAAACATGTATCCTGTTGGCAAGCTTCTCTTCTCTTGGATTGTTGATTTTTGCTTCTCCATATTACATTTTATCTTGTGCTGAAATGTCAAGAAAGAGACAAGGATAAAGATCCAGGCATCAGCCCTGGGTAGAAAGTTCTGGTGTCTGTTTCTGTGTCCCATCAGCTCACTTGTTAAAACTATCAGAAATGTTTCTTTCCTTTAGACTTTTCTGTTTACACCACGCATGATCTCAGAAATTACTCTGAAGAGTACTTGGATACCTTTTATGATTATTTGAAATAAAATTTGCTACAAATGTGATGCTTTGGTCTCTGTTGTTTCATATCATGCATGGATGTATTTTTATACTGTTACATAGAATGAGACACCATTAGTGTTTGAGGGTATTTAAGTTGTTATTTATGACAAATAGACAGACATAAGGAAGTTCAAAGGGGAGATTGCATTACTCTATCATTTTTATTTTCTCCTTCCTTTTCCTTTTCCAAAGTAGCAAAACCCAGGAGGAGCTGTCGACTTTGACTTTGACATTCAGTGTTTTGACTTGAAGTCTATCACTTCCAGTTAGGTTTGTTACTCAATAAACTTTAAGTCTATAAAATGAATGCCCTTTAGGAAGTGTGGTTTTTGATAAGCACCTAGGTATTTCAGGATTTCAAGCAGTTGTTTGAATTCAGCGAAGCAAGAATAGTTTCTTAAAAGAAAAGCGATGGGAAATTATTTTAAATGTAATATTCATAATATTTTACCTGAGTGAACTAGAGACTCAGCAGTGTTTAAAGAGATGCAAAAATGTTATGAAGTAAACAATTAAATGATGGTATTCCTTTATACCAAAAATTGGGATAGCTTACTGTATAAAACATGATCACAAAATTGTCTTATCTTTTTATATGCACATTTTGGTAATGCACATTCTTTGCAATGACAAAGAAACAAAGGCTATATTTCTAATGGTTCTGGTTAATTATATATTCATTTTTTTCTCTTAAATTCAACAGTATTAGCCAGTTGTGTGTATGTGTTATATCTTTTATTTCTAACACCTATTAATTAATAAATGCAAACCAAATAGGTAAATAATAGTTATTATTTGATTCAGGTACACTGACAAGCCTACTTTTCATTAAGTAGTTTGTGGTCAAGTTCCCTTACGCATTTGGTGACAGTAATTTTCTGGGTCCTGTGTAGGTTACTTCCTTCCTTCAGTTTGGCCATAACATTTCTTTTTATTTGGAATTGCTTTCTTGAACTAATATATTCAAGTGACCAAATATGCTACTATATTCAATTTGACCAATGTATGCATTTCAATGTAAGCAACAAAAGGAATTATTTTTTGGAAGGAATGGTTTTAGTTGACTTTATCTGTTATGGAGGACAGCAGAGATAAAAGTTATATCACATTGCCAAGAGGATATTTTGATTCAAAATTATCATTACTGATATTTAAAGTGTTTACAATTCAATAAGTTCATTATTAAGTGAAAACATTATTAAATTTATTGACTTGTGTGCATATATATCCAGACATATTCACTGAGGCATGGTAAATGTGCATATCATGCAAGTGATCTAGACGCTGAGACCAACAAAGAGGCAGTTCACACATATGCAAGTCTAAAAGTAAGAACCCTATCACGAATGCAAATTGACACAACCTCTCTGGAAATCAGTTTGGCGGACCCTCAGAAAATTGGACATAATACTACCTGAGGACCCAGCTATTCCACTCCTGAGCATATACCCAGAAGATGCTCCAATATGTAATAAAAACACATGTTCCACTATGTTCATACCAGTCATATTTATAATAGCCAGAAGCTGGAAACAACCCAGATGTCCCTCCACAGAGGAATGGATACAGAAAATGTGGTTCATTTACACAATGGAATACTACTCAGCTATTAAAAACAATGACTTCATGAAATTCGTAGACAAATGGATGGATCTTGAAAACATCATTCTGAGCCAGGTAATGCAGTCACAAAAGAATGAACATGGTATGTACTCACTGTTAAGTGGTTATTAGCCTAAAAGTTTGAAATACCCAAGAGTCACTTCGCAGGAACAGTAGTACTGAGTACGAGGTCCCAGATGGAGGGCTTGGAGAAAGGACTGAAGGAGCTGAGGGAGTGTGCAGCCCCAGGGAGGTAGCAACACTGGCAACTGGCCTGACCCCCCATAATTCTGGAGACTGATTCACCAACTAAAGAATACATATGGAGGGACCCATAGTGCTGGCCACAAAGACTGCAGAGGAGGGTCTTGTTACCCGTCAGGGGGAGGAGAGGCCCTTGGGCCTGAGGGTGTTATATACCCCAGTATAGGAGATTGTCAAGGAGGGAAGACGAGAGTGGGTGGGGGGTGGGGTGGGGAGGTGGGTTGGAGAATATCCCCATAGAGGCAGGGGGAGGGCGGAGGGAATCGGGAGGTTCCAAAGGGGAGATCTGGAAAGGGGGAAACCTTTGAAATGTAAATAAAGTATGAAAATTAAAAAAATTTAAAAAAAAAAGAAGAATCCCTGTCACACAATGGATTATTAGCCACTTGATATGAACAATGGGAGGTTTGTTTCCTTGACTCTTTTACACTGGAATATATCACCAACTAAACTTTTACTACAGACTTTACTTAGAAAACCTTTTATTGATTCTCTGAGTTTCACGTCATGCACCCCAATCCTGCTTATCCTCCTGCCTCTTCATATCTTCCCTCCACCATGACAGCCTCTCCCCACAAAGGAAAATAAAATAAGATAGAATAGAAACAATTGTGGAAGCTGTAGTGTGTCCCAGTGTGCACGCAGTAACAGTGCAATCTTTTATCCACTCATTACTTGCCAAGGCTCACTGCATGAGGCATTGGTCTGTCTCTAGACCTCTGGATTCTCCTACACTATTGATGCTGGATCCTCACTGGGACTCCTCTCAGATATCCTATTGTTGCCCTATGTCAAGGAGACCCTGGAGGGGCCCTTTCAAGAAGTCCAGCAGATCATAGATGGGGTAGATGTTGGCCTAGGCCAACTCAAAGCCCTGGATCTGGGCCTGGGAGGTAGCTGAGTTGTTCAGCCTACCTGCTCTCCTGTACCTGCACCATCAGGGTGAGCTCTCCAGCACTGCCCCAGGTAGCCCAACCAATGCTGAAGGGGCAGGGTTAGCTCTCCTGCTCTCATGCCCTCAGGGTTGGCCATTTCTACTGTGCCGCCCAGGCAAGGTGCAGTGACCATTCTCTTGAGTGCTGCAACTGGTGAGGTGTGGGGGCCAGCTCTTTTCACTTTCATGACCTTGGAGTCAGCTCACCTGGTTGCTGCAGATGGCAGGGAGAGTATCTCTCTCTTGCTCACACCAACCCACAGCAGGCAGACAAGGGGTTGGGCCAGCTCTTGTATGCTCACACCCTCAGGGCCAGCTCACCTGCTCCCCAGTCATCAGAATCAGCTCTAAAGTGCTGCCCAGGTGAGGTGTGGTGTGGTGCCAGCTCTCCTGATTGTGGCGGTTGATGAGGGGCAAGCCAGTTCAACACAGTGCCTCAGACTGTAGTCCAGACCAGAGATATCTGTATGTCCTTTTGGTGTCCCATAGGCCTGAGATATCAACACAGACCCCAGCTGCCACAGGCTCATGAACCCAGACATGGTCCCCGACAGCAGCATGGGCCTGGATGTTCCCATGGCCTCAGTGGCAGTACATATCACTCAGGTCAACATGTCCCCCCACAGCAGCGCAGCCTTCAGATATCCACATGGTCACTGATGGCAGCCCAGACCATGAACATCTGCTTGGCCTTTGGTGGTAACTCAGGCCTCAGGCATCAACACAGAACCCCAGCTGCAACAGGACCATGGCCATAGACATGGGCCTTGGTGGCAGCACAGACCGCAGACATCACTGTGGTCTCAGGTGGCTGGGCAGGCTCCTCATTTCTGCCTGTTCCTCACTGGCACTGAGTCTCCAGTCCCACCTCTTTCTACAGTGTACAAACCACTTGGCTTCATTCTCTTTTCCATCTCTCTACCTCATGGGAAGTTCATTTTTCCAATCTCTCCATCACACATTCGTCCTTTGTCATGATACCTATAGCAGGTGCTTGGATGTCTTTCTTCAGGCCAACCCAGCCAGCATTGTCAGGCTGGCCTTTAGTTTTATTTATTTATTTATTTATTTATTTATTTATTTATTTATTTCTCAGATGTAGATGAGCTCAGAGAATCATTCTGTTTGCTGCAGGGTGCCTTATTAGATTGGTTCAAATTCCCTCCCTCCCTCCTTCCTTCCTTCCTCTTTTCCTCCTTTCCTCCCTCCCTCCTTTCCTCCCTCCCTCCTTTCCTCCCTCCCTCCCTCCCTCCCTTCCTCCCTCTTTCCATTCTTTCCTCCCTGACCTTTTTCCTTCTTTCTGAGACAACGTCTCATGTATCCCAGGCTGGCCTCTAAATTGAAATATAGCTGAGGACTGCCTTGATCATGAGCTCCTTCAACCTTGGCTCCCAGGGTGCTGGAAATGAAGGCTTACACCCATCCCTGTTGCAGGTTTTATTATGTGGCACTGAAGACTGAACCCAGGGCTTGCACACGCTATGTAACCACACTCTGATGGAGCTTCTCTCATTTACAAAGACATTACAATCTGTTTGGTTTTGTGCCAGGGCTTGAAGCCAGGGCCTCAGGTACACAAGGCAAGTGCTGTAGGACTGAAGCACAGGTCTAGGCTTAATAAAAGTTTTCACTGAAAAGACAAGAAGAAGCTTTTGTTGTGAGAAGTTTCTGTTTAGTCCCTCCAGATAGACTTCCTTCATTGTTAGTGGAGCAATCTGGCTAATACAGGCGCCTCTGCTTCCTTGCTCTCAAGTGTTGCTGAAGACTGCATTCCGTCTGGAGAGATTACGATGAATACGTCATAGAATTTTCTACAACCTTTATCAGGCACATCAATCACCACCATTTTCTCTTAAGCCCTTTGCTCTCGCTTTGAGCTTCTGTTCCTAATGCACTATGAGAAGCACCTTCTTGAGATCTTTCCTCTCTTGAAGCATTCTCTCTATCTTTAGTTACATCATTTCTGTTGCCAGATCTCTCTACCCACATGACTCGCTTCTCTTGAGAAGTACTTCCCTGCAGGCCTTGCACCGGCTGCTTTCTCCCTGCAGTTCTGCTGACTCAGAGCCAGCCCACCAGTCAGACCCAGAAGCATCCCTGGAAACCACGTTCTTTCCTGAAGGTTCAACTTTTCAGTAATGACTCCAAATATAATTTTTGGGACATTTCCATCTCTGCTATTGCTGAAGGGCAGCAGAGGTGAAATTCAACTCCTCTTTTCTTTTCAGAAAATGTCTGGACTTTTTCATTTCTGTGAACAGCATTTCTGAAGTGTCCTGTAATCATCCAGTGTAGGAGGAGGCAATTTTTCCATCATGTTCTCCTTCTCCTTTTCCTTTTAAAACCATTTCTTCTTACCCACTTACCAGATCTTATTGACTTTCGATCCAATATTTTTGAACTCGGTCATATTCTACCTGTGTTTAGCCATTGCTCTTTGTAGGGAGCAACTGGAGTCATGAGTCATTGCATATTGCTTGATATCAGTAGTCATAGGCCTTAGCCCTATGAGAATGGCAAACCTTTCTTGGAGTGAGGGTCAGCGGGATGGGAAGGCTGTCATTGGGTCTGAGTGGGAATGTTGACCTTGTGTTCAGACAATGACATCCACAGCTTTGGATGTCTGCAGCCTGAAGACTGCTTCCCTTCAGAGATGGCCCCTACCTACATTAGCTAAACCTGCTTCCCGCTGTATATACTTACAGCTGTATATAATAATACCACCTCCTTGTTTAGCTGTATGTAATAACTATGCCTCCTTCCCTGTTCAACTGTGTAGAGTAAACACACTGAGATTCTGGGATGCTATTGCTTCTCCATCAGACAGCCTAGGCCACCTGATCCCAGCTTTTCTCTGTGTCTACGTGTTTCTCATTTGTTTATTCCCTCAATGTCCAAGTTAGGCCAATTCCTGGAGTCATGCAGGATGCAGCACCTCTCACCATCTTTCTCTCCGGGGCTAAGCTTTCTCCTGCTTATGGGAAGGCATTCTTGTTATGAAGCTGTATGGTTTGTTCAGATATTGTGCTGCCCTAGATTCCTGTTTTCTGAATCTTCCTGAGGGCACACCAGTAGCTAGAGATTTTAAATAGGTAGTATGTAAGTGATGGTGAATACCTTCTTTCATGAGGTAGTATTATGTAATCCAGGAGACTGTGAGCTTCGTCTACAGAAAAGGGCCTTCACTTTCTGTTATTTGGAAAACCAGGAAAGCTTTCTGAATCTCGGCAAAACCAAAATTGCATAAGCCAATAGACAATTAGCAATCAGTCCATATCACAACAAAGGTGAATACACAATACAATAACATACAGAGACCACTTGAATCATAAAGTTAAAGCCCATTGCTTCCAGGGAGTTTTGGGCCACAGATGGACCTTGTAGGAGGGGGCCCCAGGTGTTAAGACTTCTTCTGTGGATAAGGTGAAGGACAAGTAGTGTAGGGCCAGGGTTATTTCTGCTTCTGTCTGTCTGTGGAAGCAGACTCCATGAAGACATGTGAGCTTTGGAGAGACAGACCTGGGTTCACATCCTGCCTCTCCTACTGAGGTTCTGGTGCAAGCCTTCACCTGCCCACAGCACTCACATTGTGTTCTCTTGGTTCTTCCTTCCCAGGAGTGGAAAAGCTGGACCGTATGTAGTTCTAATCTTATTATTTTTAAATTCCATATTTTTCGACCAAAGCTGTCCTGATTTGCACTCCTACCAATAGTGTATAAGAATTCATTTTTATCCAAATACCGGCCAATAATTGTCATTTATTTACTTTTGGTAATATTCATTCTAACTGAGTTGAGATGGTCTCAGGATATAGTTTTAATTTGCATTTCCATGATAGCTAATGATACTGATTATTTAAATATATTTGTTAGCCATTTTGAGAAGTGTCTATTTAAATTATTTTCCAATTTTTAATTGGATTCATGTTTTTTTGTTTTTTGTTTTTTCGAGACAGGGTTTCTCTCTATAGCCTTGGCTGTCCTGGAACTCACTCTGTAGACCAGGCTGGCCTCGAACTCAGAAATCCACCTGCCTCTACCTCCCGAGTGCTGGGATTAAAGGCGTGTGCCATCACTGCCAGGCCATTTTTTTTGTTTTTTGTTTTTCTTTTTGGTTTTTTGTTAAGTGTTGCATTCTGTATATAGTCTGGATATAAACTGTTTCCCCCACCACCTCTTTTTCTTTTTGGTCAACTTCACACAAACCATGTTCATCTTGCTACGAGAGAACCTAATTTAAGAAATGCTTCCATAAGATTGGCCTATATGCACTCCTGTGGGGCATTTCCTTGATTAATAACTGATGTGAAAAGCCCCAGCCCACTCTGGGCAGGTGGTACTGGGGTATTTAAGTAAGCAAGCTGTGCTGGGCATGGTAGCAGATGCATTTAATCCCAGTGCTCGGGAGGCAGAGGCTGGAGGATGTCTGTGAGTTTGAGGTGAGCATAGTCTACATAGAAGGACACGCGCGTGCGTGCAAAGCAAAGCAAAGCAAACTGATCAAGTCAGAAGGCAGCATTTCTCCATGGTCTCTGCTTTAGTTCTGCCTCTGGTTTCCTGTCTTGAGTTTCTGCTTGACTTCCCACCATAATGGACTGTAATCTAGACAAGTAAGCCAAAATAATTGCCTTTGTCACCACGTTGATTTTGATCATGGTGTTTATCACTATAATAGAAACCTAAAGTATGATGTAAACCCTCGGTCAGAGTTGGCAAATGCTTTCTGCATTCGGTAGGGTGCCTGCTCACTGTGGACTGTCCCTCACTCAGCAATGCTTACTTTGGTTTACTGCATTTGAGTGTCTTCCTCAATCTCTTTCTTTAACATGTATGACTTTTCATCCTGGAATTTCTTTCGCTCCTCAGTTAAACCTGTTCTCAGGCATTTGTACATTTTTAGTTGGTTATAAGTTTTTTGTTAACTATTGCTGAGATTCATCTTGGGATTTCTTTGTGAATTTGTGATTGTATAGAGAAGCCAGGGTTTCTGTATATTTATTTGTACCATTCCCAGATTTCTCAGCTCTAATGGTCTTTTGGTTTAGTCTTTAGTCTTTTCTGGTAGAATAACATCACTAGCAAACCACGATAGTTTCTCTCCCTCTTCCCATTTGAACGTCTGCCTCTTCCTTTCCTTCATCAGGTGCTGTAGTAAAAACATTGACTATTACCTTAGGCATCTAAAAGTTCGGTATAATTTCAGAAAGATGCCACCTGGCCTTGGGCTTTTCCTTGGAGAAAAAAAAAAAAAACCAAATTTGATAGAATTACTTGTAACCCATCTACTTGTGTTTTCTATGTCTGCTAAGTTTAAATCTATTAATTTTTCTTAGAATTCATAATTTATTAGCTTATAGTTATTCAGAATAATCCCTAATAATCCTTTTTCTTTTTCTTTCTGTGGTATTTATTTTAAAATTTTGTTTTTGTTTTTTAAATTTCTAAGTTTGTTCATTCAGGGGTTTTCTCAGTTTTTTTTTGTAGTTTAGTTAAGTTTGTTCATTTTCTGCCTTCACAGAGCCTACTCTTCACCTCATTCATCTCTCGTACTGTTGGTTGCATCTTTTTGGAGGGTTGGGGGCCCCTCATCAGTTTATTTCTGCTCTGATGATTATTATTTCTTTTGTTCTAATTATATGTTTGGTTTATTCTTCTTTTTCTAATTCCTTGAGAGATATTGTTCTGTTGTTTATTTGGAATCTATTTCCCCTGCAGAAGTGTAGCTTGGCTTCATGTGGATCCCCCAGCAACTGAGGTGGGGCTGTCCCTGAATCTGTTGCCTGCCCGTGGATCCTGTTTTTCTAGTTAGACTTCTTTGTCTGGCTTCAGTAGTGACTTAATGTCAAGGGCAGGGAAGGGGGCCTGGGGATGGAGTTGAACAGATGGGACCCAGGGGACTTCCCCCTTCTCAGAGGAGAAGGAGATGGGGAATGGGGGAGGACCCATGGGAGGGAGGGAGCACTGGGAGGAGAGGGGGACTGATATCGGGATATAAAGTGAATAAATAAATTAATAAAAAGAAATATATTTCTCTTCTTTTAAAAATATTTATATGTGACCCGTGTGTGTACACATGAGTGTAGGTGTAAGGCTGGAGGCATCTGATCCCCTGGAGCTGGAAGTACAGGCTCCAGGTTGTCAGCTGCTTGGCTGGGAACAGTATCTGCTCTTAACCACAGACTTACCTCCTCAGGCCATTCTTTCTATGTTTCTGGTAGGCACTGAATGAGCATTCATTGTTCTCATCTCCACCCCTCTCCCGATTTTGTTTTGTCCCTACGTTTTTGATGTGCTGTTCCTTTCTTTTTCATTTGTTTAGAGAAAAATTAAATGTTTTTCTCTGGCTTCTTCAACGATTTACCTTTTCCTTGAATAGCATACTGTTGTCTTATTTTTCTGCTTTTTGTAATTTCTTTTGTTGTCAATGTCCAGTTTCCTTCCACGGTGCTCAGCAGGGACAGGATATGATCTCAGCATTTGAAGTTGTTTGTAGCCTAATAGGTGGTCGATTATGAAGCCGCCTAACCGATAAAAGGAATGCTGATAAAGGAATGTTAGAGCTGAAGTTGAAGATGACCTTCTGGAAATGCCTGTTCAGTCCAAGACACCCACAGCACATTGAATCCTGATGTTTGGTTATTATTTTTGTTTGCTTGAGTGATCTTCTGTTGATGGGAATAGGTGTTTGGAGTCCAGCCTGTAAGAGTCTCTCTCTTCATTTAGGTTTAATAACGTTTGTTTCTATAAGATGGTGCTCTGACATGAGGTGGCTCGACTTAACTCCTTGATTCTTTTCTGGTCGCCCTTTGCCTTTGTAGGCATCATGAAACAGAGACTCTTTTCTGAGACTGTCAGTGTTCTTGTCTTAGTACCGTCTTGCCTTTCCAGTTCATGTGCCCTCCTTTCCAGCACTGCCTCTCACCGGTCACATCACGGCTCACTGATTCTCAGTCCCGTTTTTATACACGTATCTTCTCTAGTTATGAGACATGTTAGATTACTTTTTCATGTGCCTAAATCTCCTTTTCTTCTTTTTCTCTTTCTCTGTCAGGCTTTTACTGTGTAGCCCAGATGACTGGATCTCACTATGTAGCCCAACAGAACTCATGATTTTTCTGCCTCAGTCTCCCAAACACTAGTATTATAGGGTTCTATCATCATGTCTAAGTTCTTTTCTCATTACTAGTTGCATATGGAATACTAAGGATGAAAAATTTATGAAAAGAAACCACCAACAATCCCCAAACCATTATATATCACATAAATGTATTTATAAACAGTTGTGTAATATTTAATTATAGAATATTTTATAAATTAAAATTATATACCAATGTGATTATGTTATATAATAAATTATAAAAGTATTTTTATATATCATATAAATATATATCCTATAAAAATTCTGAGTTCCATACCAGAAAAAACACGGTTGTTTTGTTAATGCTTGTAGCCTGGTCACTGCAGCTAAAAATGCAATTAATGCATGTTGAGTTAGAATCTCAAAAATGTTTATTATTTACGTTCATTCTCTTTCTACGAAAGTTTTTCCCATCAGTACTTACTGGAATTGATGCATTCCTTCCTGACCTCCCCATGAATTGGACCTTTACCATATGCACACCACCAGTCTAATCATTTTCTAAGTATTCCCCAATATTACAACATACCCTTTTTCTCTTTGTGGCAGAGGCTCATGTTGTTCAGGCTGATATTGAACTTGCTATGTAGCTAAGGGAACTTGAGCTTCTGACCCTTCTGCCTCATATTACAGTTGTACACCAGCACATCCTGTTTTTGGTGACACTGGGACTCTAACTCGGGCTTCAGGCATGCTAAGCAAGCACTGTGCTAACTAGCTACATCCTTAACTTAATAGCTTGTTCCTTTTCTCCTGATGGTACTTACACTTCTCAGTGATGTCTCTAATACCAGTAAGTGCTTCATTGTGTTACCCTTCTTGGATGGAAGGAAGGGTGCTTACCATTTTACCCTACTTGAAGTATACAATGACATTATCACATTTCAATGGCTGGTCCTGGTGTCCTTACAGGAGAGGGAGGATCTCTTTGTCTTAAATCTTAAGAGTTATGTTACTGGGGAATTCTTTCCATTTTTATGAGTTCTTATCTCTGTAGATCACACTGGAAAAAAATTAAAAGACACAAAGAAACATTGTCACAAATGGTGACACGATCCAGTTGTGGTGGTGCCTACCGGTAGGATTTGCTGAGGGAGGTGGAGGCAGGAGGATCATGAGTTTGAGGCCAATATGGGCTACATATTTTTGCTAGACAATGATGGCACATGCCTTTAATCTCAACAATCAGGTTGGCAGAGATAGGTGGATCTCTGTGAGTTCCAGGAGAACCAGGGCTGATACTCAGAGAAACCTTGTCTTGAAAATTAAACAAAACAAAACAACCCTCCCCCTCAAAAGACAAGCTCTGAATCACCATGCCTTCCATTAATGACAGAGGCATTTAGGAGTTACTTCTTGCATTTCTGTCCTACATTCATGAACATTGGGTTGAGTAAGATTTTGGGCTTCCTCAAGTAGGCTTTCCTATATATGCGTAAGGCAGAATCTCACACTTTAGTAAGCATAATTGTTTCTTAGGTGCCAGATTAGTGTTAAGCTACATTTGACCCTTCCCAGCTTGCTGCAAGTGTTATCTGGTATCACACAACCTCAAAGCAACAGCACAGAAAAATATAGATAGATTTTACACATTGACCAAACAGTGGCATTAAACTTTAATGCGTGCAAGCACAGCTGTGAAGTATTTGCAATGCTTCTGCAGACTGTAGCATCTTTAGCTGAGAATCACTGTGCTCAGGAAGGTGCCTGCTGGGCCCCTCCCCACCCTGCTGCAGCTCCTTGCTTATCGTTTTCCAAGGATCACTGTTGATTTTGTATTATTCACATTAGAAAACAGGCATTAATTTCCTCCACCAAATTGATGCTAATTGTCCTTATTTAAGCATGACCTCTCTGAGATATGCGGTGACCAATATAATTGGTCACTTCTACATTAACAGAATAAATATGACCTTTAGATATGTGTGTGAGGATGTTGCTGGCTGTGGGGATTAATGAACAGGGTATGAACTTTAAAATAAGAGGCTCTGAGGCATTTTTTTTTTTTTTTAGACAGGTGAACTTTTAAAATATAACCAGGCTCACAGATGAGAATATTTAAAAAAATTCTCACTCACAAATTCTTTTTATTTTTTTAAGCAAAAAATCTTGCTTGGTGAATTTTTCACATAAGAGAATATATGAAACAGATCAGAATAAGGTTTTTTTGTTGAAATAAAGGTGTTATTCTACCTTCTTGTCTCCAGTCCTGTTATGACAGACACCTATGTATAGTGTCCTACATCATCTCTGTTATAATTTCAATGTGAGATGGCCTGCACAGCTTTATGTGTCTCAACACGTGGACCCTGGTGGATGGTACTGTTTCTTAAGCTTATGGAACCTTTAGGAGAAAAGAGGTGAAGAGGCCCTGCACACCTGCGCCCTAGACCTGCCTGCTGTGTGCTTGCCTTCCAGGATGGCTGTCTCCTCTCCAACTGTGAGCCAAGATGCGCGCTCCCTCCTTTGACTTGTTTCTGGTCAGGTGTTTGATTACTGCAAGAAGAAAACAAGCAATTCAAACCTCAGCCAGAAGCCTCCAGACAACTGACTCCTGCAAGTTTACCTTCTCAGGCTTATCCATTTTGCCAAACGTATTTGCATCTCAATTTTAGGCCCAAGGGAAGAGGCTACTGTGTATAGTTCTCTTGTCTGATAACTGCTTCGGACAGTCAATCCCAGAGTACCAATGAATGAATTAATACACCTGTGGGAGGTGTCTAGGGGCTTGCTCAAGGATTGAATTATTTTCAATGTTTTTATTACCAAATTAGTTTAAGGACGGAGCTGTCAAGTGAGTCACCCCTGCAGATGGCACAAAGCTTGGAGGGACAGAAAATGCAGTGATGGCAAAAATCAGAATAGAAATGACACTAGCTATCAGAATGCTGATCTGAACCTATGATAAAATATGGGAAGAAGAAAACATACAGCTTTATGTAGACCCGAAGTTCCCCCTACTCAGATATGAGCTATGGTAGTGGCACTGAGGTACTTTATCTGGAATGGTCTCAGCATATGAAATTTTGTCAGTATTCTCATATGTAAGAAAAAATCTGCTCTGGTTGCTATGGGATAGAAACAATGGGGAGCCATGTCCCTCTTGTTCCTCATCTCTATGACCTCTGTGGGGATTCTGGGAAACTGCCTGGATACTCTTGGGCTCTTGGGCTCTGGATACTCTTGAGTTGGTGGAAGGAGCAAAATAAAGAGAAATAAAGGAGGACTTAACATATGGAAGCAAGAGACCATACTGGGGGAAAGAAACACTGAGAAATTCTAGTTGAGCATAGACTCAGTATGAAGCAGTGGTATGATGTAGATCTTGCCCTGAATATAGATAGTAGTTTATTTGGTATTTGGGTCAAGTTCATAGGACAATGAGACTAGGGAAGATATTTCTCTAGGACAGCTTCACAGAGATACAGTATTGTTATAACTCACTATCATCTGAAATTTATAATTTAGTGTTTATTCATTAACATTTTATGATTGTATCATATCTATTGCCCTTGCAATGTAATTATTATTTGTAATGACTGTAAACTATACCATAATATAGCTATACCACTGTGATGGTTTGACTCAGAATGGCCCTATTGGCCCATATATTTGAATACTTGGTTCCCAGTTGGTGGAACTGTTTGGGAAGGATTAGGAGGTGTGGCCTCATTGGAGGAGGTGTGTTACTGGCAGTTGCAGCTTCAAAAACTGGTTACCTCTTTCTCTGTCTTGTGTTTGTAGATAAGATAGATATGAGCCCTGCTTCCATGTGATGTCTGCCTTCCTGCTGCCATTGTCCCTGCCATGACGGTCATGGACTCTAACCCTCTAGGACTGTAAGCCTCTATTAACTCTGCCTTATAAGTTGGTTTGGTTATGGTGTCTCTTCACAGCAATAGAAAACTAACTAACTAAATGCACCTAGGAGATAGTTGTTACAGAAACCACAATGGTGTTTGAAAATATAATTTAGAAGCCTTTAAAAATTAATTTGGAATAGCTTAAAAACTTTTTATACCTACAGAATATATAATTTTAAAGGTATGAACATAACTTGACTTACTAAATTTAAGGTAGAACAGCCATTCAAAAATTGGTTTCTTTCTTTCTTCTTTTTTTTTTTTTTTGTTGGTTTTTCAAGACAGGGTTTCTCTATGTAGCCCTGGCTGTCCTGGAACTCACTCTGTAGACCAGGCTGGTCTCGAACTCAGAAATCCACCTGTCTCTGCCTCCCAAGTGCTTGGATTAAAGGCGTGCGCCACCACTGCCCGGCTCCAAAAATTGTTTTCTTAATGTTTTACGGAACCATTTCTATGCAATATACATTGATAAACAGAACATCCAGGTATTTCATTTGAAACTGATCTTTTTTTTTTTTTTTTAAGATGTATTTATTTACTATGTATACAGTGTTCTGCCTACATGTATGCCTACACACCAGAAGAGAGCACTGGATCTCATTATAGATTGTTATGAGTTACCATGTAGTTGCTGGGAATTAAACTCAGGGCATCTGGAAAAGCAGCCAGTGCTCTTAACCTCTGAGCCATCTCTCCAGCCCTGAGGTATTTAATCTGAAAGTCCACTAGTATAAAGAAAACATCTCTTTGTACAGGAAGCTCTCATTTTTTAAACCATTGTGTAACACAAGCACCGGAGACCGTGACAGGTGTGTATCATTAATTAACAAAGTATTTTTAAGTATTTTATTGGGAAAGCATCTCTGTTTTCTTCCTTTGTATGCCGTGCCACATATATCAAATAAATGAGTAAGAAGTTCCAGAAATATAAATTCTTTATTAAAATATTGTAACATGGGGAGGGGGTTGGAAGTAATTAATTCAATCACAATCCGTGAGGACATTTCCCCCTAATAGGAGGGGTGCTGCACATGGTGTGGGCTGTACCCTGCTCAAAGCCAAGAGTATCATTATCAGAGACTATAATGCCTTTAAGAAGCCATTTTTCTTGTTTCATTCTCTCATCAGATAAGGTTGCTTGGCATTTGGACCTCTAAGATGTTCTTTTTTAAGGTCAGATATATGCCAGTGGTCTGGAGGAAAAATGGCATGGGTGGAAAAATTAATAAAGCATTCTTTGAGGCTTTAGAAAACTCTTCTTTAAAAAGATTTATTTATTATGCATAACAGTGTTATGCCTGCATGCCAGAAGAGGGTATAAGAACCTAGTACAGATGGTTATGAGCTCTCATGTGGTTGCTGGGAATGGACTCAGGACCTCTGGAAGAGCAGTCAGTGCCCTTTACCTCTGAGCCACCTCTCCAGCTCTAGAGAAGTCTTTTTAATATTTGGCGTGCTTTAATTTTCTTATTGGCCTATATGGTGAGAAGAATAACTGAGGGGCTGTAGAGATGGCTCAGCAGTTAAGAGAGTGCACTACTCTTACGGAGGACCCAGGTTTGGTTCCCAGCATCCAGTCAGGTTGTTCACAGTCACCTGTAACTCCAACTCCAGAGGATTCAATCCCCCTTTCTTGTCTCTGAAGACACCTATACACGCATGCCATTCACTCACCCAGACACACATGTAAATAAAAATGAGTATTAAGAAAATAACCAAAGCACTAAAAGTATGCCATAAGCTTATGGAGCCTAGTGTTTTATAACCCACCAGTGAGATGAAGTCCATGTCTGACTCTTTAATTAGTAAGATGGTTTCTAGTTTACTTCTGGCCTTGTACTGGGGTTGATTCTAATGCTTTGTCTTATTTAGGCTCCCAAAAGCCACACTTCCAGACCAGAGGGTCCCTGCCCCGACCTGGCTTTGATTCATAATAAAGAATTGCCGGGGTTGGAGAGATGGCTCAGAGGTTAAGAGCACTGACTGCTCTTTCAGAGGTCCTGAGTTCAATTTCCAGCAACCACATGGTGGCTCACAACAACAATGGGCATCTGATGTGTATCTCAAGACAGTGACAGTATACCCACATGCATGAAATAAGTAAATAAATCTTTGAAAAAAAATTCAACTACAAATACTGTTTTTTAAAAAGGAATTGCTGTACAGCCAATGGCTGGGAGGGAGATGGGCGGGACTTTTAGATTTCAGGGGAAACAGAGAGAGGGAGGGAGGAAGGGAGTGAGGAAAGGAGGGAGGGAGGAAGGGAGGAAGGGAGAGTGAAGAAAGGGAGAATCACCATGATGGGGGGTGGGGAGAAAGGTGAAACTTAAAGGCCCACCAGCATGTAAGAATCCAGAAAAGTGGCCCTAGGGACCACTTCCTCAATTGGGGCTGAGGTAGCAGAGATGAAATACAGATTTTGAAAAATGTTCACTCAGGAATACCTGAGGGGAGTGTTTGCACCAAATTAGCTGGTGTGTGTGTGTGTGTGTGTGTGTGTGTGTGTGTGTGTGTGTGTTTCATTTGCGAATCCAGAGAGCTCTTGGGCAGGTGCAGCACGTGCAACCCACTGGGAGCCAAAGCAGTTGGACCAATTCACCTCACCGCTACAGCCTTGTTTAGCTTTCATTTCTTAATCTGAAAAGGAAGAACTTAGGCATCAGTGCTTCTTTCAGCTTTGGTCGTTCACTATTCTAGCATGGTTTCTAATCACTGAAAATGTATTTAGGATGTAGAGGTGATACTATGTAGCTTATTATATTTTAGTTGGAGTTATCCATCCGCATTAGTCATTCAAGTTCCTAATGAGGATTCAGAGGCAGTGCTTCTTTAAGGGTGCAAGAGCTCCCCCCACCAAATTCTTCCTTCTAATTCTAAGATGTGATTTGCCGTTTTCGCCTGGGTGCAGAGTATGTGTTGCTTGTTATCTTTCTAACTGCAATTATCCTTTATGAAGGTGTACTTGTCCAGGTGTGTCCATCCGTACGTACATACGTGTGTGCAGTTGTTGAGTTTGGATGCAAGGCCAAATAAGAAAATTCACAATTATTTGGCTTCTTTCATTAATGTTCATACGGTACTGGAAACTGAATCTCCTACATGCTAGGCAAGCTCTCTACCCTATATCTCCATTCCTATTCATAATTTTCTGAGAGGTTGCAACAAGGTGGTTTTTTCCTTCCCAACTGTATATTCCCCTTAGACCAATTTTTTTTTTATAAATTTCATCCAAAATAATTTAACAGGTTAGAAGCACAGCCAGATATAAGAGAAGATTTAATTTCTTAAACATTGATATAAGCAACATGGGACATAAGATCCTCAGTCAATAATAAAGATGTGAAGGGGGCCCTGAAGTCAAAACATTTAAGAACTCATGCTTTAGAAGTTACTGTGGGAGCCAGACCTCTTCCAACTGCAGGCTAGTTGCTGCTGCTAATTACCTTCAACCCACCAATGTTCTGTCTTCATTTGCTCCCCTGAAGGAAGATTCATCAAGAACTTGAAAAGCAATCATCCTGTCATAGTCTTTGAATTTTAAAAAACTACTTCTTATTTGTATGTGTGTGGAGATCAGAGGGTAACTTTATAGGGCCATTTCTTCCACTTTTATGTGAGTTACAGAGATCAAATTCAGGTCATCTTTGCCCACTGAGCTGTTTCCGTAGCCTCCTGGACTCAGGTTATGATGGTTGCTATAGAGTTTGAGAGCTGTGGGGGGAATGTGAACACCCCACTCTCTCTCAGGGACTTTGTTCACTGGAAAATAACACACAAGCTACTTTCTCTCTCTCTGAAATCATTATCCTCCTGAACCTTCACAATCCAGGCATCAGAAGAGAAGGGAAGAGATAGGACAGAGAACACAAAGAATTAGAAGTTTTTACTTTTATGTCATTTCCTAGTGAATTCCAGAAGATTCCTGTCCTTCTCTGCTCTCCATCTCCACCCACTTTTTCTTTTAGTAACTTTACCGAAGCTGTGTCCTGACTCATGCTATCATGTAGGAGAGGTAGATTCAGGCTGGGCTTGACCCTGCCAGGGAACAGGCAGGGGAGAAGGAACACAGAAGCTTTTTATCAGTGCCACAGGCAGAACTCAAGCCCTTTCATCCCCAATCAGGTCACCAGTAATGAGATCCTGGAACCTTTCCCTGAGGTTAGCCCCTGATGTTACAGTTAGGCCCCATGCAATTTGGGCTCATCAAATGGAACATGTAAAGAGAGAAAGTGACAGCCAAAATTTTCAGCAAATGCTGGAATAGTTATGCTAGGGCTGCCTTGAAGCAAGGTTAGAATTAGTGTAACATTGCTATGATATATCATCATATGTAAAATGGTCTAGTTATGATTGTTTTCATACATGAACAAAAATTAAACATTTCATAGAATTCATTCACTGCTCACCATCCACTTAAAACATTTACACACTACTCTTAGGTTCTAAGATCCTCTTAGACTTTCATCTCAATGATAAAAACTCAAATTCAGTTAGTATAACTTCATTCACTTTCTCTATGACCACGGTAAGACAACGGGGCCTACAAGAGAAATTTGCATCCTAGGTCAGATAGGTATTGCGATTAATTCATAATACTAACTAGCCTCAATATTTATCATGTGATCCCATTTCTCTGATGCAATAAATTTAATCCTCTGCAACAGCTTTTCAGATCTTCTCCATTCATTCGTGGGCTACCACTGAACACTGCATCAAACCTCTAAGCAGATTGCATGGTTTAGTCCCAGGAAGTACAGATCTGTTAGATGGGACCTACATGATCCTTCTTCTAAAACATCTCAACCTAGTTAAACCAGACATCAACCTTTCTTTGTTCTGTCATGTAAAGAAGGCTCACCCTTCTGAATAGTCTTTCATTGATGTCCTATACTCTCTAGTGTTTTCAGGAGCCTCCTACACTCCTCTCATTGATTCTTCTGCCAACCGATCTGGCAGAAGAATCTTGGTTGTCCCCAAGCCCACTCTCTTTTTCCATCAGTGTTTATTACCTTTGGGAATAATGACATCATTCTACCATCGTTCAAAGCAGAGAACCCTAGAATCATCCTTGACACTTAGTTTTCTTTATTTGTAATATCACTTCTGCCACGTTTTAGCCCCTAACTCTTTCTTTTCCCCCAAATCTATTTATTTCTTTGCCATGCTTATGGTCTGGGCTGGCATCTTTCTTTTTCTACACTGTAGCAAAAGCTAATGCCTTACCAAACCTTCTCCTTTCCTGTTTGACTCACTTTCACATTGATACCTATTCTAAACAGCTATAGTCATGGTATGCCCTAAACCCACCCAAGCTCCTGTTTAAATATTTTTTCAATCACTCTCCATATTTTTAGAAGGTCATGATTCTTTCCCGTATATAACGAAACTCCATCTTTAATTAGGTTTCTCCTGACTTGCTGAGCTCTGGCTTGTCTGGTCACAGCCTCCCATAACACAGGTCTTTGCACAGGTATATCCCCAGTCAGGACAACGCTTTGGTTTCTCATCACAGGTTAATACATTCATCCTTCATTTGCAGCTGAAGTGGTACTCTTTTTCAGAGGCATACCTCAGACACGATCACTCCATAAGATTTCATAGCATTGTGTTTTTTCATGTGTCTTTCTGTGTACAGCTTATGACAGCTGCCATTTTATATTTATTCATGAGATTGCTTAATAATATCTGTCTCTTCACTAGCCTACAAATGCAGGGGAGCAGGGTCCATGTCTGTTCTCGTGCTGTGTACCTCACCTAATGCCAAGCAGGTAGTAGGCAACCCATAAATATTTATTGAACGGATGTGGAATGAATAAATATTCAGAGGATTGTTTTAGATGCTCTAGGGCATCGGTTCCCAAACTTTAACAACCAGATCACCCAAAGGCTTGTTAAAGCACAGATTGCTAGGCCTCAACCAGAATTTCTGATTCAGTAGGTCTTAGGAGTCACATAAAAATTTACATTTCTAACATGTTCCAAGACGCTGACTTTGCTAGTCCAGGGATCAGGAGTGAGAGTTCTTGCATCAGGGAATTGAATAGATTATGATTGCTCTTATCGAGAAATTTACAATTGTATTCTGAATAAAAATCATTGATGAGACAACTTTAAAAAGACACTATTTAAACATTGCAGAAACTGGACTTAGAGAAGACAAGGCATAATCTTGTATATTCTTCATGTACATAATTGATTGATATATCAATGTTATGGTCAACAGTTGCTACCAGTTGTTGAGGAAAAGAAATATTTCAGATTGAATAATTAAAATTTAGAGGCTATCAAGTGGGTCTTAAAGGAGACTGAACAGGACTGTAGTGATGACTCAGGACTTTAAAGTGCTTGACACACAGGCAGGAAGACCAGTATTCAGACCCCCAGAGTGTACATAAATAGACATGTTGGCTCATCTGAAACTAGCCTCACAAGGCAGAGACAGATGATCCCTGGAGCAAGTTGGCTAGTGACACTAGTCATTCTGGCCAGCTTTGGGTTTGACTGAGCGACATCTCAAGAAGGATAAAGGTAGAACAAAGAAGATTCGACAAGTTTAGGCCTCCATACACATTCATACACATGTTCATGTACCTGCGTGCGCGCACGCGCGCAACGTTTGGAGCTTACAGTTTAAAGGGTTGAATTATCGGGGCAGGGTAGCATGTACAAATATCTCAGAGACAGCAACAGGTCAGAGGAAAGGATGCAGATAATGTGCCTGGAGACAAAGGAGATGAAACAACCATTTTAAACCTATGATTGTTGGAAATGTAGAATGTAAAATTAAGTAGTAAACAGAGAGAGATTCTGCTTTGGCAGTAGTAGCCTAGGAAAAGGTGGGCTAATAACATCAGTGTGTATGTTACCAGATTGTATTGGTTCTTGATCTCCACATCATCTGCCTCACAAATAGAAGGACAATGAATGGTATAGGGGAAACAAAGGCTGCTTCTATAGAACAGCAGATGGTCCCTGGGTTGGCCTGTGCTTCATTACAGTTTCTGCTATCATTTCTGCATGCCCCAAAAGGAGCACCAAGTAGGCCAGTCATTTCATAATGCTTGGTTCTCTGCTGATAAAAGTAGATCCTTGTATAAGTTACCACAGTCTATTAGTGTTCTTTTTCTCTGTGAAAAATGCTACCCCTGTCCCTAGTGTCTGAACAGATTCCTCAGCCATTGTCTGAGCCATTTCCAGAGATAACTATAGCATATTCAGGGCTGCAGAAGAGAGCTTACTGCTCATCATGAAGAACTGTATTGCAAAAAGTAAGACAAATGCCAATCAACCTGACCAGGTGGCAGAACTCATGCCATCTTGCCTGTTGTCATCCCAGAAAACATAGAAACTCAGCCGACTACTTGTATGCAGTAGCAGCTGTTCATTTCAGAACACATCAGTTTCTTAACCAACTTGTCTTCAGTACGATGAAACCCAAAAACTCAATTAAATTATACCGAATTCTTCAGAATTCCGTTTTACTGCCCAGAAAGTGTGTAGACGTGGTTTATGTCACATTTTGACGACGTTAGACAACGATCATTATGTTATAAAGTTTGCCAAATGTTTACACACACTGCAAGCAAGTGAGAAAAATATTGCTTTTTCTCTGAAAGATTCCAAATTGTTCAGTGTCCATGAACAAACATGAAAGCATAATTGGAGAAAAAAGAATTCTGCCTTGCCACCGTCTTCTAATACTAAATTCCTCTGATGACTGGAGATTTTGTCTCAGCTTCAAAAATGATGATCATGCAATCCGTGGAGGTCTGGAGGACTGACTCTCCAGCTGTAATGTAAGAATAAAATATTGCCTTTTGTGTCAACATGATGAACCTGGGATTCAGAATGTTTAAGTGAAATAAGCCAGGCGCAGAAAGACAAATGCTACCCAACTCTACACTGAATGCAATACAGAAAGCTGAGCTCAGGGAGACAGGGTGAAATAGGAGCTTCAAAAGTCTGGGGAGAAGGGGATAGTGTATTGGCTGATGGGTACACAGAAGGACCTGGCCTTTTGCAACAGCGCATAGCAGGGCATTTATAGCTGGCAGTATTAAATGGATTAAAAAGATAAGGAGAGAGAACTTTGAAGATTCTCATCACAAGTGTGTGTGTGTGTGTGTGTGTGTGTGTGTGTGTGTGTGTGTGATACTAGGTCATCTAAATACCCTTAGTTCATCATCAAATAGGATCCACATAAACTGAACTATTGAACTGTGCCCCATAAATATGTACAGTTATAATCTGTGGTTGAAAACTTAAAAAGATACTTTAAAAGTAGCAAGCCTATGATCAAAACGAAGCAATTTTTACAGCCCCCAGCCTTTCCTCTTGTTTCTTGAGTGTGCCAGGGTTGGGAGAGAAGTAGTCTATTTTTCCCTCGTTAATCAAGTACTGCTATGGTCATTTCTTCTTTTATCTTTTCTCATAATCAGGGTTATTGCTATTTGTTTGTATTTGTTGTTGTTGTTTTAGAATTCATGCATCGAGTTTGATTAAAGTTCACTGAAATGTAAAGAGCTAACACTATTTCCATCCTTAGAAATGCAGGGCTTCATGTGGTTTACCTGGTAAAGAAAACGGCTGACTTTCCATTGTTTGTACTGTGTCAGGCACCTTGCCACTGGACTGTCATGGCCTACATTGTTTTAGTGCCATGGGCTGTGTTTATTTTTTCTCCTGAGATTGAAAGCTCCTTGTGTCTGAGGGCAATGCCATGTGATTTGTCTATGATTTTTGGGAACTCTACATTCATGGATTTAAAAAAACACTTGGGGCTGGGGTATGGAGAGATAGCTCCGCGGCTGAGTATGTATTGCTTTTACAAAAGACCTAGTTTGGTTTCTTGCCTACAGGCCAATGTGATAAAGGCAATTTCTCAAACTTGTCTCTGTTTGTCTCAAAACTGAGTGTGGCTATGTGTCTCTTTTGCTGAAGACTTTGTTTAATTCAATCACCTTGTCCAAAAACCAGAGTCAATTCACTTCCTGTTTGTCCTCACAACTCTATCGATGTGCTGGAAAGGTCCAGGAGGAGAGAGAAGACAGCTCTGAAGCTCAGGATGATCTCATTGGAAATGACTGCAACAGTGGTCTTGGACTTCTAGCCCCCAAATTGCTAGAGAACTCTCTCTTTCTGACACTCTCTCTGACTCACTCTCTCTGTCTCTCTCTCTCTGTCTCTCTCTGTCTCTCTCTCTCTCTCTCTCTCTCTCTCTCTCTCTCTCTCTCTCGTTTAAGCTACCATTATTTTGTTATGTTAGCCAGATGGTAATACTGCGCATCTCTCTTAGTCAGCAGTTCATTTAAACTGAGGGAAAGCAGGACATTTTTGTCTGCTTGCTTTACGTACAGTGAAAGAAGAAAGGACACCATCCAAGACAGGTGTACTTCAGGATAAACCAGTGAAGAGTGTGGTGCTTAGTCATCAGGGAGTGGCACTACTTTGAAGGATTAGGAGGTGTGGTCTGGCTGGAGTAGGTGTGTCCTGGTCAGAGGAAATTTGTCTCTGGGGGTGAGCTTCGAGGTTTCAGATGCCCAAGCCATGCCTAGTGGCTCTTGCTGCCTGGGGATCTAGATGTAGAACTCTCAGTTACTTCTCCAGTACCACGTCTACCTACTCGCTATGCTCTTGGCTATCATGACAATGGGCTTAAACCTCAGAAACTGTAGGCAAGCCCCAATTAAATCTTTTCCTTTATAAGACCTGATGTGGTCATGGTATCTCTTCACAGCAATAGGTCACTGATTAAGACAAGGGGCCTGGCAGATGTCATTCTTAATTTATTCCACAAACAAATTTTGAGGGCTTCCTTTGTGTCTGGTACTGATCCAGGTGCTGGATACTGTAGTAGACAGACAATGTATTCTCTGCTTTCAAGCAATTGTCTACCATGGCCAAAGAGAGCATACATGTCAGTACAGGCACAAAATAGCCAGGCCAAGAGTTCCTGGCCTGAGTGGTATTTGAGGAATATAAAGACCAAAAGGAGGCAGAAAGTGAGATCCAAAACTCAGAGCTAAGATCATGCAGGGTCTTGTACTGTACTTACTGGATAGTCTTAATTCTGTGAAGTGAGATTCCTCTGTGTGTGTGTGTCGTGCATGCACTTATACAGAGGTGAGATACAGAATATCAGTGTCAGTTTTTGTGTGTGTTTGTGTGATGGTGCAGGGGATGCAAGAGATGGAACCTTGGGCCTCCTGCATGGCTGGACAATGTCTCTATTACTGAGCTAGTTATTCAGCTTTAATGTTTTAATCCAGTCCCTGTGCTGTGGGGTTGAGCATTGCCTGAAAGAGATAACTGACTAGATACAAGTTTATTGAGATAATACATTTGAGAAATGCTGGTGGCTTTAACCAGGTTTGAGAAAAGAAACAGTGAGAAAAAGCCATATTAAGACTATCTTAATATATTGAAGGTAATAGTTTTGCTGACCTGTTATGGCATATGGATGAAAGAGAGTTATTTCAAAAATTTTAATCTCAGGAGCCAGAGAAGGGTGACACCATTAACGGAGGCATAGCTGTGGGAGGAGGTGTCTGGGCCTTGGGCATGGGACCGCAGGATCATGGTTTTAGGCAAATTAAATTCGGCACAGCTTTTATATAGCAGCATGCACTAACTAAGAAGGAATAGCTGACAAAATACACATTTCCTGGTGGGCAACATTTCTCAGAGATGGGCAATTGACAGTGGACAGGCTGCTAAGTGTGTTCTCAAGAAGGTGAGCCAGCCTGGAACTGAGTGCTCTGAAGATTACAGGAGGGGGGGGAGGGGAGAGAGGGGGGAAGAGAGAGAGGAGAGAGAGAGAGAGAGGAGAGAGAGGGGGAGAGAGAGAGCAGAGGGGGGGAGAGAGAGAGGGAGAGAGAGAGGGGAGAGAGGGGAGAGAGACAGAAGAGAGAGAGGGGAGAGAGAGAGAGAGGAGAGGGGGAGAGAGAGAGAAGAGGTATGATGGTATTGGAGGCATGATGTTTAGAAGATAGGAGACTTTGGCTTAGACTAGCGGGGTACAGGGACTTGGCAAAGGCAGCAGAATTGCCTGCACACGGAAAGGGCCCCTTCTAAGGTTCAGGTCTGGAGCATAAAGAAGCTGCCTCTCTCCAGCCACAATGGGCTCAGCAGGTGCAGTGCAGATTAGGCAGAGAACTGGAGCTCTGCCAAGCCGGGAAGACAAAGTGAGAGAGGGTCTGAATAGTGAAGGGTCTGACCAAGGGAGCAATTACCAATGATGGACCACGGAGGCTGAGCTGTTAGAGAGGAAGGGTGATGACAGGAAGGGGCCATGGGACCGGAAAAGGTGGTAGCATCGACAGATTGAGGTTTCCTTGGCCAGCAAAGGATTGTGGGGAAAATGGTACCAGAAGAAGAGAGCGGGTAGGAGAGCAGAGCTGGATGCAGAGAGCAGTTCATAAAACAGACGGTGCCCACCATGTCCCCAGTCACGGGATCCAGGTAAAATCTACTAATTAATAAGACCTTGAAATAAAATCTAAAAATGCCCCCAACACTTCCTGTTTATTACAATTTCCATAAAGTCAGACTCATAAAGAACGTTAAGGAATTCCTAAGAGTTAATAACAAAACCACATGCCTGGAAGCAAATTCAAGAGGTCCCAGTGCAGACAACTTCAGTCTCCTGCCAACACAGACCCTCTAGGAGGAAATGCTGCCACCGAGGTGAGCTGGCTATTTGGAAGTTCCAGAACTCTCTAAGGTTACGGATTTTGTAAAACACTTTCATGGAGTTGAAGGCCTTGCTTGCACTTTGTTCTTTTTCTGATGGAAGTAGTAGAAAGTCTGTATGAAGGGGTAGTGGTGGCGCTTGCCTTTACTCCCAGCACTCCAGAGGCAGAGGCAGGTAGATCTCCAAGTTTGAGGCCAGCCTGATCTACAACGTGATCTAGGACAGTCAGGGCTATACAGAGAAACAAGGGGGGGGGGGGGGGAAGAGAGAGAGAAAGGGAGAGGGAGGGGAGAGAGGGAGAAGGAGGGGTTGTGAGAGAGAGTCAGTGGTACCTGTTTTACAGCCTTAATGGTACCAGCGACAGTTTTCAGTTATGGCTTGTTGTCTGTAAGCAGTTACTTGTGAAGATGGTAAAGAAGAAAATTTGGGACATGGAAGTCTTATCCCTCAGTATTCCAAACAACAAGTGAAGGACTTTCCTGTGCTAACACAAAGCCGAACTCAGAATCCCTGAGCTGATGGGAAGAGAGCCTCAGTCCCCTTTTCTGGAAACCCATGGAATGTCCAAGGTGGACATCTTCTCTTGCTTAACCTAGGCTGGGATTTTTCTGTTGCCTGTTTGGAAATCCGCATCTTTCTGGTTTTTCAGAGCTTGCTAAGGACTTGCCACACAAGGACAGGCTGAGTCAGGGGCTCTAGAGAAGGGTTTTGTTCTGAAGAGGAAGGCTAATTGTCAGACCTTTCATACGGTTTTGAACCGTGAGCTCTTTGGCAGGTCAGTGTACTGCATCTCTAAAAACAATGGAAAGCCAGAGAGTAATCTCTCTCTTTTTCTTCTTTTCAAGACTAGAAACAAACACATTGGGGAGACCAGCCAGATATGTCAGAGCAGAGAAACAGCTGCTTCTGAGGCCAGGTTCCCAGTACTGTAGCTACAAACTCCTGATTATCCACTTCTGGTTCTTATTAAAGGCAAGCGGGATTTTGGAAGGAAGTGCTCCTTAATAAAGGGCTCTCCCAGCCCTGTATTCAAGAGTGAAGGGTAACAAGGCTAGATTATTTCAAACTTACCTTATTTGCTGCAGCAGTTTAGACCTACAGAAACAGTGTCAAAGAATCTAAGTGAGCACAGAGAGAAGGAAGAGCCCTTGGAAAGACGTATGTCCTTTCAAGGTGTTGTGCTTCAGATGGTGGGAAGTAGGCAGGGAATGATCAGACAGCTGGAGGAGGAGGGATCAAAGAGTTGTTATAGACGGAGCTTAGGAATGGCCTTAAAGGAGCTTCCAGGAAAATGGAGTTGGAAGACACAGCCAGCTGGTTCCAGGGGATTCAAAACAGGAGCTAGCACCATGTTAGTTACCATCTCTTTCCCCTTCCAGCCACGTAGGGGTTTCTGAGTTTCTACCTGTGCTTCCTTCTTTACTTTAAGTCCCTTCTCCCCAACTCCATGATGCCTCCTCTCCTCTCCATCCTCCTTCTCTACCATTGAGTTTTTGCTACTTAACATGGGATACTCATATGTGTGCCCAGCAGCTCTTTGGAAGTGCATGTTCTGACATCAAGGGCCAAAGGGCCTGACTTGCCTTTTTCCAGATTCTTACTCCTTGAGAGAAATTCTGATAAGCACCATCATGGTCAAGGTGGTCTTGATGGTTCAAACAAGAAAGCCAAGTTTCTCCTTCTTGCAAAGAAAATGGATGTTGTCAGAGAAGACTGTAGGCTGGGGTGACAACTCTAGAGGAACAGATATGGAAGCTTTTATATCCCGAGGTAGAAGTTGTCACAGTGCCATAGTGTTTTGTAAAACTGTGTCCCTTGACATATTGGGTAGTTTCCTTCCTGAGAAGAGGGAACTTGGGAAATATCATCTCATATGGTTAATTGCCAGTTCAGACTGCTCTACTTCCCAGAGCCGTCACAAGTCTGTTACATTCAAAAGCCTTTAGTGACAATGTGGTATGACGGCTTAGTGCTCACTGCTCATCAACAAGACTCTAGCTTTCTACTACCTCCCTTTCTCTCCAGCATGTGAAACTAGAATTATGGGTAATATTAAGACAGAACTCACTCTTTCTTTTATTTCTGAATACATTAATGCCACTTTAGTAACGTATGCTATTATATCAATTCATTAATTACGTCTTTCAATACGTGAGGAACTTTTAGTACAGAAATATCTCAACACATCTCTGACCACGAGCTCATTGGCTAGTGTCTGTCTGTGATACGAGTGTGACAGATGAAGAGAAAAATCTGTGTTCTCAGGGAAGTGTCCTGCCTTTTACAAGCATCTGAAAGCATCTTCACTGAATGAAGGAACGGCTCTCCATTTCTGCATCTGTTTGGGCTGGTGGTGATACAGATGTATGAAGCATGTTGTCTTCTGTTTGTCAGGTATTGCTCTCCAGGGCCTGCAGCTCTTCACTCATCCTCTTTGTTCAGAGCAAGAAGGGAGAGGACAGAGTCTTCGTTTCTTAATAGAATGTTGGTGTTAGGTATATTTTGAAAAAAAATTTACAGTTCCTTCTTTTTGTTTTTTTTGCCTTTCATGGTTTGCAAGCCTCTTGGCTCATGTATTTATCTTGCCAAGAAGCATTTAAACACTAATCTATATTTTGAGATGCCATCTCCAACCAAGAGGTAAACTGTGAAATTCTTTGCCGTGCTTAGCTTTAAATTCTCGGTAGTTATTTGGTTTATTCTCGCTGGTGTTGATGTGACTCTTTTAAGTATAAAATACAAAACTTCTAGTTTCATTTAAAGAAGGCCTTAGCAATACTGTTTTGTGCTAGATGGTAATGCAGCCAGGTTTGGAGTAGAAAGGCCTTCCTCTCACCAGGAGGGAGTCCTTCCTTGAATCTACCAAGTCTTGGAAACCACTTAATCAAGTTAAACATTTTTTTATAGATATTATTAATATCCTTCTTGCTATTGGCTTGTAGATGATGATTTGCATAGGGGAATTGAATATAGGCACGGACATAGACTTACCATAATTGCAAACTGTATAGTGGAATGAAGGCTTTTCATTCCTGCTCTGGTAAGACCTGGATGTATGTCATCAGTGAGGTACTCTGTGGAGTCCTTCTCGTGTAGGTGACAGAAAATAGTATTTACTGGACAATCTTCTCAGGGATGGAAATCAGCAAACCCAGTCATTCTCACTGCACTTTACTAAGAGTTGGTATAAAGACTTATCGTTATAGTGTTTGTTGGTCATGTTGTCTGTGGACCAGCCATCTCTAGAGAGCCTAGGAAGCCCTGAGTGTGTGAAGTTCTGAGCGAATGTGTGTTGTCATGGGCACAGCGGTGACAAAGACCAAGGACAAAGCCTTTCCTTGTATAGACCAGGCTTGAAATTCTTCTTACAGAAAACTGATCACTGTGTAGAAAAACTAGCAACTGTAGCTTCTTCCTCCTAGATGTTTACAGCCTGAGACTGCTCAGCTACAGAGACCCCCCCCCCATTGAGACTCTCTAGCCCCTTTCCTCTGTGCTGTACAAAATAAACACAGTGAGGTGTGGGTAGTGCTACAGTTCAGCCCCCAGAGTATGTCCATCCAACCTGACCCCAGCTTTTCAGTATATGTGTCTGTGTGTTTTTGTGTCTATGACTTCTTCATCCCTTGACTGCTCCAACCAAGTTTCCCGATGTAAGCAGAAAACTAGACAAGAGTCACAGGGAAGCACAAGTTTTATTAGGTGTCTGTACCCAGGCACAGGATCCTCTAGTGGGAAAGCAATGGCATTTTGATTTTTGACATGTCTTTCAGACCTGAAACACTGAAAACCTGTCTTATCTTACTAAAGCTAACATCAATATGGATAAATACTTAATTATACTAAAAGAGATGGTTGACTTCTAGAGAGCATACCCTTCAATATCCAGGTATTTGGCTCATCATTGTGGGATTTTCAGGAGTTAACAGGAAAAGCATTTTTATGAATGCTGTGTTGGTTGGTTAGTTGGAATCACAGCAGAAGGACTAGTTTGGATGGTATCTCAGTGATGCCACAGTCCATCTGGTGCCTTTTGTGCGATACTTGTTTTGTGCTTAGAGAAAAGTAAGGTAGGTCCTAACATAGGAACTTACAGAGCAGGAAGAGGCGATGGAAAAGAGAAATGTCACATAAGATAGTGGCAAGTGGCCTGGAAACAAGAACACATAAATCTAGTTACAGAGGGAATTAAGAACTATTTCTAGAGAAAGCCTGATTCAGAAAAATAAGCACTGACAGCCAGACTGGCAGTCAGATTTGCAAGAGTGCATTGGGGTGTGGATACTGAGACCAATGGGGAAGAACAGGACATTTAAGCATTGTGATGACATGACTGCTGAGATGTGCATTAAGAACATGAGTTCAAAAAGGAGAGACTACTTCAGAAGTGCAAGTGGATGATGATTCATGTGAGACGAAAGGGTGAACGTCCAATTTAGAAACCCAACAATGGATGTGGAAATTGCAAAAGTCAGATCCAGAGTAAATGGCAGATGGAGCGGAGGAACCCTGGCGTTTCTTAGAAAAATTTCACTTTGTCAGTGATGGTCATGATGCTTGCTTTTGAAATGTACTGTCCTAGTCAGGGTTTCTATTCCTGCACAGACATCATGACCAAGAAACAAGTTGGGGAAGAAAAGGTTCATTGAGCTCCCATTTCCATGCTGCTGTTCATCACCAAGGGAAGTCAGGACTGGAACTCAAGCAAGTAAAGGAGCAGGAGCTGATGCAGAGGCCATGGAGGGATGCTGCTCATGGCTTGCTTCCCCTGGCTTGCTCAGCTTGTTCTCTTATAGAACCCAAGACTACCAGCCCAGGGATGGTACCACCCACAAGCGGCCCTCCCCCGCTTGATCACTAATTGAGAAAATACCTTACAGCTGGATCTCATGGAGGCATTTTTCTCAACTGAAACTCCTTTGTGAAAACTCCAGCTTGTGTCAAGTTGACACACAACACTAGCCAGTACATGTACTAAGTTGCAAGGCATTTTATCTTACTGTACTTTTTTTTGACAGACTATTTTACTTTTAATAAAAATCATTTTCTAGTATAGTTCAGTAAGTCAGGCTTTTATTGGGTGTCTAGCATGTGTCCTGAATGTTGACAGTGATTGCTATTCATTCAGTCCTCAGGTAAAACAAAGGCTGGTGACAGTTGGGAAACCTCACTGTTTCTGTATCCAGCCTGTAAACTTGAAAGATGCTACAAGAAAAAAAAAGCTGATGCCTTAGACCATTTTTGTTTAGGTTTTTAGTAGTTCAAAGATATATGCAACTTTCAATTTTACAACACGATTTTTGTAACAGTTGCTCACTTAAAATTATTTTAGATTAACATTTTATTTATTGTGTGTAAATGCATGTGTGTGGGCTCACATGTGTCACAGGACATGTGTGAAGGTCAGAGGACAATTCTGGGCACTCTTTTCTCCTTCCATGATGTGGATCCCAGGGATCAAACTTGGGCTGTCAGACTTGGTGTCAAGTACTTGTTCTCTCAACAATCTCAATGGGCCCTTGCCATTTAAGAAAAAAAAATATGTGCCCTTTAGCTACAAGGGCATAATTTATGCTCCCCCCATACACACTACCTAAGCAACCATTAACCATGGTTTCTTTTCTATGGATTATCTTTTCTTAACATTTTGTGTAAATAGCATCATATAGGGTAAGGTATTTGGTGACTTGCTTCTTTCACTTAACATGCATATATATATACATATATATACTGGTTCAGTGGTTTATTTCTTGCTATGGGCAAGTGGCATTATGTTGTGTGACTATACTACATTTTGTTTAGTCAGTCATCAGTTGATAGACATTTGGTTATTTACTCTTTTGTCTAATATAAATAATGCAGCTGTAACATTTGTGTACAAGTTTCTGTATAGACACACATCTTCATTTCTCTTGGGCATATACCTAGGAGTGAAATTTCTAGATTCTGTCTTTGTTTAACTTTTGAAGTAATGTAAACTTTTCCCCAAAGTAGCGAGATTGTTTTATATACCCATCAAGGGCAGGGAAGCCTTCCAGTTTCTCTTATCTCTGCTGGCACTTGGGCTCTTGTTATTGTCTGACTTTTTGGTAGCTATCCTAGTGGGTGTAACTCACTGAGATGTTGATTAACATTACTACTATGAGTGCTGTCAAGTGTGGTTTTATATGTTTATCCATCGTTTGTGTTATCTTTGTCTTTTTGAGATAGAAAGATCCCTCTTCTATTGTAGGATGAATCCCAATAAGTGTCTATTTGTACCCACAGTGTAAGGTTTCTGGTGTTTCTTCTCAGAATTATATTCCCTGAGGTTAATTTCCAAAGTATTTGTTGTGAATCGATGGTGTTCTCACCACCTCAGAGATAATAATAAATATAAGATGAAATCTCATGGGAAGAAATTAAATTATGATTTCATCCTATATGATAAACTCAGAACTATTTCGAACCAATGTTTCAAGGAACAAATTGTATCCCATAACATGTTAAAAGACAATTTACTAAAGAAAAGTTCTGAAGTCACCAGGCTAACTGTTCTTTGCATTACCCCTGGACATGTTCATGTAATTACAAGTTCATGTAATTAAGCTAAGCTTCTGGTGCCTTACATGGGGCTGGAGAGATGGCCTAATAGGGTTACAGCTTTTGCAGAGGACCCAGGTTTGGTTCCATTTCCCCAAAAGATGGCTAATAATAGTCCGTAACTCCAGTTCCAGAAGTTCTGTTTTCCCTTTCTGGGCACTACATACAGGTGATGCTCATGTATACATACAAGTATTACTCTCTTATACATGCATCAAATCAAAATACATACATAATTCTTGCAAAAACCCCAAACAAAATCTGTCCTGAGTCTGAAGAGATGCCTCAGAAAACCTGAGTTTAGTTACCATCACCCACACCCAGTGGCTCCTAACTACCCGTACCTCCAGCTCTAGGGGATCCAATGCCCTCTACTGTAATTGTCAGAAAACCCCACACAAGTAGTGTACACACACACACACACACACACACACACTCTTAAAAAACCCATAGTCTCACAATTCTTCTAAATAAAGGTTGACTCCTTCACACTATTGTTTAAAATGAAAGTACTGTTTAACTACTCAACTACTTTATGCCATATGCTGACACTGTTCCTTCATTAAGAAGAAATGACTTTCCTAAGTCAAATATCTTGTGAATTAAACTCATTTATGATGTATTTGTATTTACAGTTCTATAAGTAAATTAAGAAGTGAAAACATTTTGGTAACTCTCTTCAAATTAATTTTTAGAATAAAATTTAGATGTGGTATTAACATATGTGTTGAAGAAAAAAATATTGACTTGAAACATGAATACCCTCAGAGAATCCAAGAGTCTGACAAAGCGGTTAATATGTATCATGTCTAAATCTGTAGAATAATTTTAGTATTTCAAATAAAATGCAGTTTTGTATTGATCTCACCTTTTCCAATGGTTTCCCTTTTTGTACATAAGTGTCTGGCCTCACCCTTAGAAATAATTCCCTGTTATGTGAGGTGATCTGATGTAGACTATGTGACACCTCTGTGTGAACCATCTTGGGCCAAACGTTTTCTGAGCTGAACAGTGGTATCAATACTCATCCTGGACAAGACTTAGATGTGCTGGCCTGCAGGCTAGAAAGTACCTCAGAGGGATTTGGTTCAAGGTTCTTTCTTTCAGAAGACAACCTGAGATCTCTATAGAGAGGAATCTACATGTGAGCATCTGGGAAATTATGATAAAGCTAAGGTTCAGAAGAGTTCTCTTCCCTCTAGTTCTGTGGGACGAGAAATATTCAAAGTTAAGTAACCCATAGGCATGTCCACCATGTATCTTAATAGACATCAGACGTTTTATTGCTTCTCAGCATGCTAGTGTTCTATAGAAGAGTTTGGGAAAAGGGAAATCAGAGGGTAGTATAAGCCCTCGTCTGTTTAGGAGCCAAGATCTAGGGATCAGGAGACAGATGATAGCAGGAGAACCAATACTGCATCTGCACTCCAGAGATCTCTGGGCCAGGTGGATGAAGAAGAAGAACCCTTACCAGGAGGAATTCAGAAACAATAAGTAGATGGCCGGCTTAGTCCTTCGGGAACGTGGTTAAGACATCAGAGGACTCTGTTCACTCCAGCACATTTCTCCATTTTTGTCTGGTTTTCATGCAGGTGTGTGGAAATACAGCTTGCTGGTGGGATGGGCACTTGAAATCAAGGGAGTGGCAATGAGATGCTTCTCAATGCTCTGTCTGGAAACATGACCCAAGATGATGTAAGACAGCCCTGGCCTCTGTTACTCTTGACAGGTTACACATCGTCCTTAGGAAAGTGCCATTCTGCCTGCCTTTTCCCACTCTGCTCCATGTCTCACAGACTGACTCAAATGTCTCCTGCACTAGTATACCCTGTACAATTCCATATCATTGTCTTTATCCTACTGGTAAGTGTGACAGTGGGGAAATGGAGAACCAGAGCAGCATTTTGTGTGCCCAAATCTGTGTGCCTCTTCTAATTCAAATAAGCTGTGTAGGAATTCATTAATTCAGCAGCTTCCTTCTTCCTTCCTTCCTTTTCTTTCTTTTTTCTTTTTTTGTGAAGCTCAAGGACAATTTTATTACGATGTAAGAGAAAGATAAAGTGCAGGTTAGGTGAAAATCATGGAAGTCACCAGGAGGTGATGGAGAATAGCTGATATCTTTTAAGTTAGGCATGAAATAGACACAGCTTACTAACAGAGGTAAAGGCACGGAGGAGAGTGGGAGTGGGCTGGTGAGCTGAGAAGACTCTGAGGAGGCATCAGCCATGCAGTGTATCATCTTTTATAGTCCTCTCCTTTCCTGTCTGTGTTTTGTGGGCATTGTTTCACATGGGCAGCTCATTTTTTATCTCTTACCATAGAGGTATGTTTGTGTCTACATCTAGGTAGACTTTAGATAGTGGTTCTTAATTGTAATATAAGTTTAATTGATCGATTACATTTAATTAAGGAAATCTGAAAATTAATTCCTCTCTAGTGGGACAAATATCAAAAACTAGTGAGTTGTGTCATTGTTTGTGTTATTTTGTGTGATCAGTCTAGGCTTCAGAGGATGAAAAAGCATTGCACTATGTAAGTCTTTTCACAGTGGGAGAATGGACACTTCAGGGTTCCAGATCTTAACAGTAACAACTTGGTCTTTCGACTTAGAAAGATATCAGGTCAAGGGTCATTTTAAATGGAACATGAAGCTACAAAGGGAGGAACAGTGTCTCACTCTCTGGCAGGCTACTCCTTGAATGGATCTAGGGCTCAAAAAGAGAATCATACCTATTTCCAGAAAGAACTCATCATGTGCTGTATTGCATAACCAGAGGACTATAAAAATGAAAAGCAGAAGACAACTTCCTGGTAAACACACACACACACACACACATTCACACACACATACACATACACATTCACACACATGCATGCACACACGCACATGCATGCACACACACACACACATACACCCTACAATAAGATATAATCTTTCCTGTGCAGTTTTACTATGGGAATATGGACTGGGGTTGATGATAACAGGTGATCCAGGAAAGCTGTTATGTTTTTAGAGAGATGGCTCAGAGGTTAAGAGGATTTACAGAGGACCCAGGTTCAAGTCCCAGCACTCACACGACAGCTCACAACTGTCTGTAACCTTAGTCCCAGAGGATCTGTAGACTTGTTCTGACTTCTAAGGGCAGTGGACACATAGGTGACAAACAGACATACGTCAAGGCAAAACCCTCATATACATAATAAAATAAATAAAATTTTAAAAGGGTTTGCTGGAACAGCTGTAGCCATGAACATATGAGAGGAGTGAGCCCGCTCACCTTACCTCTCTACTTCCATCTCCTGTTTTAGATCAGGAAGAGAGAAAGTCAGGATTGTAGAACAAGAAGAATGTAGCCTGTTGGCCTTGATGTGCTTGACTGTTAGCTAAATCATGAATAATCATGTCCACCCACATATAGTTTATTGATCCTTCTTTCTACTTGTTTTGCTTCCTACTTGCACTCAAGGTAAACAAAACAAATCAATGGTTTGTTTTGTATCTTTCCATGTTTTCGTCACTTCAAACAATGTTATGTAACTCTTTTGTGTAATTTTTTTTTGACAACTGTTACCTTTCTGAGAAGATAATTGGTGCTTGCTATAGAAGGCCTCAAAAGTAAAGAAGATAATGATGAAGTAAAAAAGAGGGTTGGGGAGATGGCTTCGTAGGTTGAGTGCCATGCAAGTATGAGGACCTGAGTTCAGTTCCCACCTGTAACTTGTTAGATATCTGAAGCTTTTTGGCCCCTGCATTCATGTATATTCTCTCCCCCCCCCCGTGTGTGTCACACACACACACACACACACACACACACACACACACGTATACAGATACATACACAGAGACCCTTAATTAGAACTAAAATATTTTTTAAAGCAATCTTACTTAGTTTCCCCATTCTAATTAGAAATACAAATGTGTTATAATGTATGAGGGCATATAGCAACTCCATGTTGTCTTTGCATATGATCTACTTGTAGGTTAGATTTCAGATTTAAAATATGCATTGTAATTGCATGGACCTAAACCACAACTGAGACCATAGGAAACATACTACTCAGTAAATGACCTTTTAAAGGATATATTTATTTTGTGTGTATGACTGTTTTGCCCACAGATATGTATGTGTACCATGCGTGTGAGTGAGTGGTTCCTTTAAAGATCAGAAGATGATATCAGAGATGCTTTGGACCTGATGGTTTTGAGCTGTCCCATGGGGGCTTGAAACCAAATCCAGGTCCTGTACAAGAGCAGCAAATATTCTTAACTGCGGAGCCGTCTCTCTAGTTCCTACATGACAACATGACACTTTTAGTACACATATTTGGAACGAGTCAGTTCACACGGGGCTGGTTTTAAATGGCTTCATGGCCATTGTCATCAATTGTTCATCAACTATCAATTAATGATTAAATGCCAATGGGTATACTTTGTAATCAGTAATAATTTCACCTAGTGTAAAGAACGCCAACTAAGAACTGCTCAGGTGGAATTGTGCTACCATTTTAATGAGCAAATTCAGCAGTTTTCTTAATTCCTGGAATATTTGTTTCTTGTACTTTCCATGCCTCACAGAAAATTACCTTACTCCTGCCTTTAAAATAATTTCATTTAAATGCTCAAAACCATATCATGTTTATGTGGATATTTAGATCTCTAAGTTGACTAAATATAGAGAATAAATGTCTGTCTTTCAGCATATCATGATAAACACGTTTGCCCTTTATTCAAGTGATGTTATAGATTATGATCAAGGCTTAATCTAAATTTTCCCTAGATGAGAGGCTTTTGACTCTCTCACTATTGCACAGTATGAGTGTTTGCAGCAAAGTCAGAGACCAGATTCAATGTCAGCTGTGAAGAGAAGCCTTGAATTTACAGTGGTATCTAATACAGTGCTGCACATCCGGTGGGCAGCCCCTAAGTCCTTGCAGACTCATGATGGTTAGTCATATACTGGACTTTATGGGAAGATGAGAGGGAAGAGAACATGGCCTCACTTCAAAAGCTGCTAGGGGGCCACTTCTGATGGAAGCAACACGGACCCAGAGAACAGGCTCTTGAGAGTGGCTTTCTAAATCATAGCCACCTCTGCCAAGGCCATGCCTGGAATCCCACTGCCAGGAGGAGTTAGGTTGTCCAGGAAGACTTTATGGAGTTTGTTTTCAGTACATTTCATATTTATACAAACGGTTTCTTCAAATTCTTCAAGTGCTATTGCAGCGGTATGACTTTTAGGCCTAGCGTAAACGCCATGCCTGCATTTTCTTTAGGGAAACTTAAGGCTCCTTGTCGCCTTTCTTGAAGTGTGGAAGTCCCAGGTCAGAAGTTGTTTTTGTTGTTGTTGTCGTTCACCTTACTTATTGTTTTCCTATGTGTCTAATTCAAAGGGTGAATTAAATGAATCCTTTACGATAATCTAACGAATACCATCGTCAATGGTACAGGTGAGGAGTTATGTAAAAAGCATTTTCTTTCTGCCACTTATCACTTAGTGCTGTATGCCATTCTTCACTGATGGAAGCAAAGTGCTCCTGTAAGCAGTCTCTCTGGTGCACAGCAAGTTGCCTTATACACAAAGGTTTTGGCATGTATATAATTAAAATGACTGTATTTCTTTATTGATGACTTATGTAAAATGCTGCTTTTGTTATCAGAACCACAGTGGTGAATATTTGAAATATCTCTATATGTATTTAAGATGGTAATAGTTAAAGGTGTCTTAGTAACTGGTGATATTCTCAAGGCAGTACATTGTAATACCAATATACGCTGGTCAGATCTCTTTGATGAATGGTTTTCTTAATTATCATGACCCTGAAAAGAAAAGTTAGTGAAAATATCTACTCTTTGAAGGTTTAAAAAAATTAACCTCCCCCCTCAGTAAAAATAGAGACACTTTAGATTTTAGGAGCCTCTTGGCTTCAAACCTAAGAACTGCTTGAAAAGTGGCCCCTTTAGCTTCTAGCCAACAGCCACTGCTTAAATCCACAAGGGAGATTCACAACAACTCTGCTTTAAATGGAGGTCTGCCATTTCAGAAAAGTGTTGGGTTTGAAAGGAGAAGAGGTGGAGAAGGAAGAAGAGGAAGAAAAAGGATGGAGGAAGGAAGGAAGGAAGGAAGGAAGGGAAAGAGGGAGGGAGGAAGGAGAAGGAAGAAGATGAGAAGGAAAAGGAGAGGAAGAAGAGGAAGCTATCTTAGTCATTCCTTAGTCATGCATATAGGAAAAAATAAGTAAGGTGAACAACAACAATAACAACTTCCAATTTCTACCATAAAACTCTTTCAATATTTGTTAGAAATGAGAGTCTACGGTCACAGCACCCGGAGTGGCAGTTAATGTAGAATAATTCTAAGGAGCCCGTTAAAGTGGAGAAATATAGATGTCACTCTTCCACTCATGTCTGCACATGTTGAGTGTCAGCTGACCACCAAAGAATGGCCTATTACAAAATGGCATGACATGTCATCTTGGTGCAAGTATGTAACTCATCTCAAACTTCTTTCCCTTTATTTGCATGTATATATGATCATTTGAATAAATCTGTTCATTCATTAGCTAATATAGAAGAAAGCCTCCTTGGATGGGGAGGTGTGCTGTGAAATGCTAGTGCAAGTGTTGACAGCATGTGTGGATAATCTTTACCATAGTTATCTCCCCTTATTCCCGATATTTATGGCCTGACAACTCCTTCCCTACAGAGACTGCTCCTACTGAGACAGCTAAACCTGTCTCCTTGACCCAGCTGCATACAACCCTGCCTCCTTGCTCATGTGTGATAACACCACCTCCTTGATTAGCTGCCTGCAGTAAACCTGCTTCTTTGCTCAACTCTATCTGAACGCCCGACCCTAGCTTGCTGTTGAGTGTCCATCTGTCTTTTCTTCATCCTCTTGCTCAAACCCCCAATCAGATCCAAGTCCCTGGAGCTGTACAAGGACATAATACAACTGAAATTTAATACGTAAAGGGCAGAACCAGAATGAGTAGAGTTGCACTTTACTTTCTGGGCAAAGGTCACTGAGATCAATCACAGAGTATTGATAACTTGGCATCCAGAGGACTTAGCAACACGTACAATGTTAAGGATGAGAGGTAAGAAGACTCTCTAGTCTTCGATCAGATGTCTGAGCATCTGGGAGTGTCGTTCAGTGAGATGGGAGTGTAGGATAAAAACAGGCTTGACGCAAAAATAGAATTTCACAGAAAGTGAAGTCCGACCATCGATAGCGCTGGATACAAATGTCATTGGGATTTAACAATAAGTGAAGTTGAACAACACGTAGTTGGATACAGGAGTCATTGGGACTAATATTTTCGACATGAGAAGCTAATACGGCCTAGAAGGTACAAAGAACAGCAAGTGAGTAAAGCTTGGCTGTATAGTGTCATGAAGGAGCATGACTTATTAGAGAAGACCCTGAAACTGGTCATTCTGAGAACTCTGCTATTGGCTATCGTTATACAGTTGTGCATTAGAACTCAAACGCTTTTCTTCCTGTCCAACTGGTTAGCATCTGTCCATCTCCAAGCCTTCATCCACCCCCCAGAGACTACTATTCTACCATCTAATTATAAGCTTCAGCTTTTGGCACTCACAAGGCAGGACTTACTTTTCTGTGCCTGGCTTATTTCACTTAGCATAGGTTCCCCTGTGTTGTTAAATGATAAATTTCCTTCTTTTCAAAGGATACTCCATTTGATGGCATATATCTACCACCTTTTCTTGATCTGTTTATCCACGTGTAGAGATTTTGATTATCTTGATTATTAACGTGAGTGCATCACTGAACACAGGAATGATGCATTTCTTAGCAACTCCCACATTCCATTGTAGAGATACCTTGAGGCTGAGCTTCTAGTCATATGCTAGTTTCATTTTTAATCTCTCAAGAATCCTCTGTTGTGCTTTCATTGATATTTATCACACTTTGAAGTCTCGCTAGTGTATACTCCCCTTTTTCTGGATCCTTGCTAGGCTTATCATTTGTCACTTTGCTAATAGCTGTTCTAACAGGTATGAAGTGGATTTTATTATTTTAATTTTAAGTTCTTTGATAATGAGAGATGGTGAACATTTTTCATATACTTGTTGGCTATTTGTATGTCTCCTTTTGAGAAAGATCTACTCAGGTCCTTTGTCTATTTTTAATAGTGTTAATTTGTCTTTGCTATTGGATTTAAAAATTATACATATACATACATATATATCACTTTATCAAATACATAGATTTAAAATATTTTCTTTAATTTGATAGGCTGTTTCTTGAATACACAGTGTTGAGAAAATATAAATAAGTAGAAGAAACAAGCTATAATGGAACATATCTGTAATCAAGGTACTTGGGACACTTATAAAGGAGGATCATAATTGGAGGCTAGCCTGGTCTATAGAGCAAGACACTGCCTCTGGACAATGAATTAATGAATAAACCAACCACCACCCACTCACTCACATAACCAACCCACCAACCAAACACAGGCATAAGAATGAAATTAGTTCCATATTGTAGAGTATATGAAAATATCTCTGGGTGATTTACAGACTTAAACATAAAGCCTGAAACTATATGACTCTACGAAAGCAAGTAAGATAAATTCTCTGTAATTGATGTGGTTCATGATTAGTTTTTAATCTGATTCTAAAAATACATGGAACAAAAATGTAAACAGAAAAAAAGGATTGTATGAGACTAAAAATCCTCAGCCTTTTCTTTAAGCAAAAGATTATTAAATAATTGCAAAGCAGGAAGACAAGAAAACATGCTGGTTTATTTCTTTACTTAGTGGCTGAACTCTTAATATTACATATTCAAAAAGGGATGGGCAGGACACTGGGCTTCCTATCTGCGTGTGGACAGTGGGAATGCCCCATCCATGCTCTCTTCAATGCCTCTAGAGCCCTGAACTTCTCTAACTGTGCTTTCTTAGCTTTTCTGGCTTTTCTTTAGCTTCCCACTGCTGCTCTCACCTTTGGACTACTGCATTGGTGGATTTCTCCCTATGTGACAGAACCCCATGCTTCCCACCTTTTCTGTTGTGTGTTCTGTAGATCATAGCAGAAGGCCAATGAGTCCTAAGTCTAGCTCCCTTCGGAGAACTCATGGCATAGTATTTGAACCCTAGGGATTCTCTGCAGGACAAACCTCAGGGTCAGATTGGGTGTGAAGTGGCTCCTTACTTGGCCTCCTGACCTTGCCAGTGGTGGGTTCCTCTCCATTTCTCATCCATCTTCCTGGATGATGCTCTTTGCCCATGCTTCCTCATTCAATACAGGGTCTGCTTCAGTGATGCCATCCATATAACTATACTTTGGGTAACTAAAGGTGTTTTATACACATCTCTCATTCTAATTTCCAAATCTTTTGATTAAAAGTCTAGTTTATATACAGAGTTTGTCTTTGGTTATCGTCACAACAATATACAGAGATCCTTGAATGGTCATCAGCTGAGTTCTATAAAAGTATTCTCTATGTATATGTATATTCTCTATATTCTCTAAGTATATGTATTTTGACAATTTTGAAAGCTTAAGCTTATGTAACTATGCAGTGTTCTGTTGTAAGTGTCTGATGCCAATTTTGTTTTTTAACGCATGGTATGTGTCAGACACTGTGAAAGCAATTTACAGGTATTACCTTATAAATCTTCTTAGTAGCAAGATTGTCATTATTACCTATGATTTGCAGATGAAGAAATCATGGCCCTGGTGATTAAGTAACTTATCCCCAACTACACAATAAATAACCGGACCTTGAGTTTAAGCATGGAATTAACTCCAGAGTTCATGTGCCTGTGCCATCAAACTTCACTGCCTTAAGATAGAAAAATAAAAATAACAAGAAATAAGGAGTTCAATATCAATTAGGATTATATGCAGATGTATTGATTACGTTGCTTAAAATTCTATCAACTCCTACATTTATTTGTGGAGGATGCTTTTGTGCAGCACAGCATTTGGTTTTGAGGGGAATGTACCCTATAGTAATAAAAGATCCTTTGGGGAAAAGCTCCCATACAGCTGTCTAAATGAAGGAACTTGTCTTTGACAAATGATCATTTTTATATTTTAGGCCATTTAAAAATATCACATCAGCTTCTTTTAGACATTTGACTAATGAAATGGTAGAAAGTAGTGAGTTAAAAAAGAGTCACTCATATGACTAGGTTCTTTGTGTCTCCCGCTATCTGGAAGATGGATGGTGTAGTTCTTTCCCTTAGGGAGTATCTTCAGAATTGTTAAACACACCATTTTCATAGTTTCTCATCAGTCTCCATATCATTCCCTGGCCTAGGAAAGCCTATTGATAGTATTCACTCAGGCAGAGAAAGGGCAGACGGTTTCACCAGGAGCTGCCTGAAATTCTCACAGGAGATGTGGCCAGATCTGCTTTGGTATGATGACAGATGGGCCATACATCTCTCAAAGAAATTAGCTATCGACTGACCCCAAGATGCTAAGTCAGAACAATGAGGACTGCACAAGTTTATGTAGAGGAATGGCATGCAAGCTCACAACTACATTATAACTAAATAAAATAGTGCTGTAGGAAATATGGGGGAAACCCAGCCTTGTGCCCATGGAGGAAAGGAATAAAGAAGAAAATTGAATTCAGGTACAGCCTTGCCCCCAAAGCCTGATTTAACCTCCTGCTTGGGAGTCGAGTACATAAGTGAAAGAGGCTTGCCATGCAGTGTGCTGAGAAGGGAGAATTAAGAACATCTGATTTTCTGTGAGAGAAGACAAACCTTCTGAAGCCATTCATTTCTATGGGATGTAGATGTAAAATATTGTATCATTCAAAGAGAATTCTCACATATGCACTATATCTGTTCTTTTAAACGTGAGAGTTGAGTACTATATCTGGAATAGCTTTTGTGGTCTGGAATATAGTGTACACACATGCAGCAATGTGTGTGTGTGTGTGTGTGTGTGTGTATTAGATGGAATCACTTATGGTGGGGTAACAGTGCATTTGTGAACAGGGACACGAATGAGGATCATTTGAAAGAATGATACATCCCCAGCCACAGAGGCAAACAGGGCAAGAGGAAGGTGAAGGAACTTACAGAAGAGACATGGCGAATAGAAGGCTAAAGACGAGAGAGGAGGAGATGCCACCTATGTAGTCATACTTGTGAAAAATTCTCAGTCTCATAGCCTTTAAGTTGTGATCCTCTCTCCTTGCATCCTCATGCCAGGCTGGGATTGTTTGTGATGTCCTTGCTCTTGATTGGTCCATTCTAGGTCTTAGCCTTCCAGACTCAAAATTTTACAGCTGTTCAGCTTGAGGTTTATCTTGTTCAGGGAGAAATGCATCCAAACTCCTATTGCTGGTTTGGAATCATGCTTATTTAAATGGACACTCCATTTCCTTGAGAACTCTCTGGAAAATGGGGGTGGGTTGGGTTGGAGTGTGCTCTCCTCATTAAAATAGCTTCCTGTGCGTGCCGAGAATGTCAAGTGATCACTGCATTCTCCTTCAGGGAGTTCATAATCAAACCCAGGACCCAGTTAGATGAAAAAAGAGCCCCCTTCTAGCCCTAACAAAGTCATATTCTTTCTTCCACCAATCCTTGCCCTCTGTAAAACATAAAATAAAAAATTTAAACCTGTTTATAGAAAAAATGTTTCCAATGATTAGAGCATAACAAGGAACTGGACATTTTAGAATGTAGACAGAATAAAGTCGCATGTTCACCTTACCATACATGGATAAGCAGCTCTTGAGAAGCCCGGGTTTCTTTTACTGATGATCATGTCGTTCCTTGACTATTAAGTATTTGCCAAGCCCTTAGGATGTTCATTTTCATACCATTTAGGTATCAGAAAGCATGCAGTGGATATAAGGAATCCTTTGTGCTCAGTCTGCAGTATAATAGACATATACCCTCTCAGGTCAGTAGGCAGGGTTTTTTTGTTTGTTTGTTTGTTTTTTGCATAAAATTCAGGTATGCAAATTCAGATGTTGAAGACACTGGATAGGTATCTGGAAGGTGAGATTATTGCCTTTGGAGGCCTTTCACGCTGGTGGGCTTGATGGGTAAATTGAAGACGTTAAAATGATGTCAGCTTTGTAAGGTACAGTCTTTGACCACCTGTAAATTTACCATATCTGTTCCAGATGGATTATGTGATTATATGAACTCACCCAGGGGAAACAAAATACACTGGAAATAGTGCCAGCAGTTTGGTGACTGAGTGGCCTTTATTCGGAGAGGTTTTCTAGGGAGGAACGTTAGTGTTTGTCTAAACTGGAGAAGAGATATTCAGTGGGAGAGCCCTCCCGGTGAAAGGTTAGTTCAAATTGGCCTTTCTCCATATCCCCCCAAACCATCGCTTTCTCTTCAGTGTTTCCCCAAACCATCGCTTTCTCTTCAGTGTTTCCAGTCAGTTTATCTGGAGACTGGGAAAGCGAAAAAGGTTGAGCTCAGAAAGCGGAGTGGATCTGAAAGCAGGATGGAGGCCGTCCCCCTGTTCCATCAGCCACAGTGGCCGGTGCGAGTTGGGGTGGCTTCTGCTCTGAGAATTTTGCTTGCTGTGGGTGTGGAAAAATAAAGGCTGTGAATTTCAAGGGGCGGGGCGGGGGGGGGGGGGAGAAAACCAAATAGCCAAGCACTGGCTCCTAATTCTGCGATGATGAATCACATGTATTTATTTCAGTGTCAGAGAAAAATTTCCCAAGAACCTTCTGTGAGTATTAGGATGCTATTCCGAGGTATATTTATCTCTCTGAAAGCTTACCCTTCCCCACCACTTTAATTGGCCACGTTAGATTGATTTTTGAAAAATGACATCTTACAGAGGAAGCATTCTGGTTTCCTGGCTCAATTATCTTCTCGGCACTTATCTTCCCAGTTAAAAGTTCTACCCCGCCAGCCCTCCAGTGGCTACCTCCAATGAAGGTTTTTAAACACATCTTAAAGTGACGTTGGGAAAGAGAGATAAGGGTGGCTCTGTTGAGGATTTAAACCGTTCTTTAAAGGAATTCTAGGTGTTAGCAATGGCCTGAACACCAAAGGTCTAAAATCAAGGAGTCGTGTCTCTAGAAAATCAGACTGCAAGTCTGCTAAGCAGGAGATTCAAAGTAGGAAGGCGCCACAGACAAGATAGGGGCCTTGAGTTTCTCCTGTGATGTCCCAGGTGGTAAACCAGTTTATCTTTGAAGTTTCCCGAGATTGAAGGATTTTGCTGTCTCCTCATGAACCGCACTCCATTTTTCTTGGCTTTTCAAGCGATTTGTAAATTCTTCCTTAAAGGCAAAAAATATACTTTAAAAAAATTTTTCTACTTATATGTTCCACACTATATGAGTTTGAATTCTCCTGTAAATAGGTTTTCATATATTGGAAGAAAACATTCATTATCACATTTAGATAGAATCACCAACTCTGGCTTTTTTTTTTTCTATTTCATTTTCATAGTTCATTCATAGTTTTTGCTAGTACAGAGGATACGGGAATGTATTCTGTAGTCAGAAGGTTATTTTTTAAAATTTAACATGGGGCATGATGGAGTGAGCATATAGAGTGTAGACCTCCTAGATTGTCAGTTTGGGAGGGAATAAAATTACTGATGGGTTTGATTCCTTAGAATCTCTACCATCTGAAGGAAGAAGCAGATCACACTGCTGAGAGCTATCTCGTGACAGAATCTGAAGGTGAGTCCCAGATACAGGCTCTGGGACCAGGCTGGGGGAACATTATGAAGACACAAAGGGACTCAGGAAATGGTGTGGAACAATGTTAGCCCAAGTTCCAGAATAGATGTCAAACATCATCCAAAGTAGTTGACTTTCTTGTTTCCTGTTCGAGGCAGAGACAGAGTAATACAGTAGTGACAAATTTAGACAATACCAAAATACAGTGAGTGGCTACTAAATGTATAGAATTTAATTCTGAGGTAAGGTGTATCCCTTTTCCTCCCCACCATGCAAAAAGAGCAGCCATCCCAGAGGTGGGCAGAGAGATGTTGCAGTTGATTACAATGTTTAATTCTGTTGCAAAATAACTGTTTAAGGATATTTTATTAAGTGGTATTTTGGTTGCTTATTGTGTCCTGTGATCAATAGATTGGGATAAGGTTTTTTCCTCAAAAAGTTATTTCTGTGGCAAGTGTAAGTATAGCCAGAATTGTTAATCTGTCTGTACAGCAACATGTATTTTAATCTTAGAGTGAAAATAGACCCCTCTTACTTATTTGATGACTTTCTTTCTGTGCAACAAATCCAGATAGGGATATTATTGTAAATATAAATATTTTCTCTTAACTTTGTTTTCTCCAAATAATTGTATCATGATAGAATTAAAAACACTTTTTGCCTCCATGAATCACTAGCATTTGCTAAACTTTTTCTCTACATTCCCCCCACCACTATTTCCCTGCTAGGCTGAAAACAAGCATGGAAAATTTCACCTTTCCAGACAGGCCCTTTTGGAAACCATAAGCAGTGGGAAGGGAGGTTAAATTTATATTTAACTTCATTTTTTTTTTAAACCACAAATGATATAATACGGGGCACTGCATAATCACTTTTTTTTTTGGTATAATTGAGCTAGCTTGTTTGTCGGTTCAATTATTTATGAGCCACTTACAGATTTATTTAGGCGTTTCAGCCTACCCTGACCTCCTTCTCCCAGTACTCAATATCTACACAGTTTGTTTTCCCTGTTTGGAAACGTAAATAAGAAGGCTTCATGCCAGCATAAACTGTTTTCACGTTATAAAACAAAAAGGCGATCATGTACTATGTGAAGTTAACACCAAATACGAAGTCCCTCCCATTACTATGTGAGGGGAATCCCCAAAGTATGAGGAATGTTGAAACAAGATGACCAAAAAGGAAGAGTGGGGCCAGGGTTGGGAGAGCCACACGTTTGCTACTTCTCTCATAAAAGTCTACGTTCTCGCAGAAGGTTTTATGATTAAAAACGCACAAGCTAGGAGTCTGAGAATTTCGAAATACTAAATCAAAAGTGACAGACTTTCCCAGGAGAAATATTCAGGACTGAACATGGGATTTCAGAGCCTAGGGTACGAGTGTTTATATATTTGGGACTCCATAGCTTTGATCGCCACAGGATGCCGACTAGGATGATACAGAAATTTAGAAAGAATAGAGAGTGAAACAGCCAGAGGAAGAAAAACCAAGCAATGAAAGAGACTTAGCGAAAGTGTAGACTACTTATTGTAAGATCCGGGGGCAGTGGGAGGCCGTACCTTTGACTGGGGTTGCCTTCTCGCTGTAAGTATCCTGGAGTTCTTCGGGAAGGTGCAGACAGAGCGAGGTCACGGCAGTTGTAAGTATTTGGGATGAAATGGGGAACAAGGCTGGCTGCACAGTTGGCTCTTATAAAAGTTGGAAGGCGTGCCCTGAATCTGTCAGCAGCTTTTCTGTTTGTATTGAGTTGGAGAAACAGCAGGGCAAGGAGATCAAAACCAACTTATTTATACTCTGGATCTTCGAGGGCCCTTGGAGAAAGTGGCAATCTCACTGACATTATTTACCATTATAACTTTTTGGCCTTAATTCTGTTGAACTTGTTCATTGTTAGTGTTAGCATTGTGCTTAGCAGGCCATGTATGGGATTAGCACCACTGTCCACCTATGCTTTTCCCTGAGCTGCCAACAGCCATATCAGTTACAATTTGTTAATTTGTGAATTTTTGATCACATAAGTGAGGGCATTTCGCTCACTAGCTTCTGGTATAGGGGCAGTTCTTTTTTATCATGGCCTCAAGTTGTGGTAGCTAGTTCCTCCACGTTTCCCTCTGTATTCCACAGCAAGTGTAAGCTCTTCATGAAGAAACAGAGTCACACAAAACCTAAAACCCACCCTGGGCTTCACAGTGCCACATCACACACACCACACAACTTTCAAACAACAATGAGTATTTAAACCTAAAAGAAAGGAATGCAATGGGAATAACAAACCCAAGCCTGAAGGCAGGATTTCAGGAGGCCTGCTTCATAGTGTATTTCAGAAATTTCATGTATAGATGTGCCTTATGCATCATCAGGAAGGGAGAGTGATGGAAGTCGTACGCCCCAACCTAGTTGAGTAGACCTTTGGGTGATATGTAGCACCCTTTGGACTGTAGTAACCACAACAGGACTCTTTAGAAATGCTGTTCTGGATTTGTTGATGGGAACTTCCATGTCCCAAGAAGATTCTTGTGTTTCTGGTTAGCTTTGTTTTGGAACCAGTCTTTTTTATGTAGTATAGACCACCTTCCAAATCTTAAAGCCTACCATTTCAGCCTCCTGAGTTCAAACACCTGCCTCTATGCCCAGTGAGTCTTGTTTTTAGTATAAGAAACCTTGTTTTGGATATTTCAACCAAGTCTTAGGGAGATATTTGAATCTGTGGAACACAAAGATTCATATGATGAGCATATGAGGAGATGGTTGTGTCTTCTGTCTGCTTGATTATCACTCAGTGCAAACTTCTCTTGAAGCATCAATCTTATGATGGCATAAATAAAATCAACTGAAAATAAAATGTAAAAACTAAACACAACCACAATGAAAAGTAAACAAAATCCAGTCCCAGGCAGGAAACAGCCACGCACACACATTGTGGGGGTCAGCTGCGCTCTGAGCACGAAGGTCTCCCTTCTCCTTCTTGAGCCAGAGGCAGACCTCCAGCCCTGTGAATGGCCAGTGATTCTGCTCTGAGGAGTACTTTCTGGCACATGCATGACTCTCCTGGTTGCATCTGTCAAACTTAGAGGCACCATCCTACGCCTAAGAACATGTTGACAGAAGCTAGGTTTGAAAGAGAGAGCTCATCGATGAGCCAATGCACCAGAGGACCACTTTTCTGAATGTGCCAGTTTCTAAATACTTGCTTCTTGTAAGTACTTCTAAACAGTTGGCTTTGAGTAACTTTACTCACATCCTGAGTTTCTGGTCTTGCAAACCTAATTCCTGAATATTAGGGTTTTTTTTTCGCAGTTAATGGTTCCTAGCACAGTGTTAAACCTGATGGGGAAAAGCAATGCACATTTCTTGAAGAGTACAGGCTAGACTAAGCAGATGAAGCTAAGCCCTGGGTGACTCTGATGTGGTCTAGTTTCACCAAACTTACTTTATTAGTAGGTGGTCACAAAGAGACCCCCTGAAATACAATGTGAGGGTCAGGCATGCTGAGACTTGAAATTTTCCCAGTGCCTTTGGAAACTAATCACTTCCCTCACTTTTCACCTTGCTCTTTTATGTTGTATCATTAATAGGATTCTTTGCAATCCATTGGTAATTAATTGCTGTGACTCCTGTACTTTGGCTTCTGTAGACAACTTTATTCATTTTTTTCCTGAGTCAGGATCTTGTAATATAGCCCAGGCTGTTCTCCAACTCCTACTGCTCCATTTGTTCCCTGATTAAAGTCCCCAGATGTTGAGATTGTAGGTTCAACACCACTGGTTTAGGAATTTAATGGTGCTAGTCAAACTAGATGTCTGCATGTAGAAGAATGCAAATATATTCCTATTTATCACCCTGCACAAAACTCAAGTCCAAGTGGATCAAAGCTCTCAACATAAAACCAGACACACTGAACCAGATAGAAGAGAAAGTGGGGAATAGCCTTGGATGCATTGGAACAGGAAACAACTTTCTGAACAGAACACCAACAGCTCATGCACTAATTAATAAATGGGAAACTGAAAAAGCTTCTGTAAGGCAAAGTACACCATCGATCTGACAAAGCATCAGCCTACAGAATGGGAAAAGATTTTTACCACCTCCACAGCTGATAGAAAACTAATATCAAAATTATATAAATAACTAAAAAAAACCCCTATGTATCAAAAAACCAAATAATTCAATTAAAAAATGGGGCACAGATCTAAACAACAGTTCTCACTAGAGGAAACTCAAATGGCTGAGAAACACTGAAAGAAATGTTCAGCATCCTTAACCATCAGAGAAATACAAATCAAAACAACTCTGAGATTCCATCTTATACCTGATGGAGTGACTAAGATCAGTAACACAAGTGACAGCTCATGCTGTGGAGCAAAAGAAACAGTGCTCCATTCCTGTTGGGAGTGTAAACTTGTACAGCCACAATGGAAATTAGTATGGCTGTCCCTCAGAAAACTGGGAATCAATCTACTTCAAGATCAAGCTATACCATTCTTGGGTACCCAAGAAGCACCCAGAGGATGCTCCATCCTACCACAAGGATGCTTGCTCAGCCATGTTCATTGCAGCTTATTTATAATAGCAGAAACTGAAAACAATCTAAATGTCACTCAATAGAAGAATGGATAAAGAAAATGTGGTACTTTTATACAACTCAATATACTTAGCTGTAACATCATATGTGAGCCACCATGTCATTGCTGGGAATTAAACTCAGGACCTTTGGAAGAGCAGCCAATGAACTGAGTCATTCATTTCTCTCCACATGTGCAGCTTGGTCATCATGTGGGTTCCCCAATAATTAGAGCAGGGGTTTACCCTGACTCTGTTGCCTGCCTGTGGATCCTGCTCCTCTAACTGGGCTGCCTTGTCTGGCCTCAGTGGGATAGGATGTTCCTAGTCCTGCAGTGACTTGAGGTGCCAAGATGAGTTGGTTCCCTGGAGGGGAACCCCCGTTCTCAGAGGTGAAGGGGAGGATGGGAGGGAGTTCTCTAATGGGTGTACTGGGAGGAAAGAGTGGGCTGTGATTGGGATGCAAAGTAAATAAATAAATACGTTAATGGAAAAAAATTATAAAATTTTAAAAAATGGCATTATGAAATTTGGAGGCAAATGGATAGAACTAGAAAAAAATCTGCCGAGCGAGGTAACCTAGACCTGGGTGTGTGTGTGTGGGTGAAGGTATATAGTCACTTATAAGTGGATATTAGGTGCTAAGTAAATGATAACCAAGCAACAATTTGTAGACATGGAGAGGTTAGGTATAGAAGAGAGGTGAAATGGGCACACATGGATCTCCCTGGGACAGGGAAATAGATTTTATGGGTGGCCTGGGGGTGGGGGACAAGAGAGGGAGGATCAGGGTGCAGGGCCTAGAGACATAAGGTGGAGGGTGAGAATGTGAGAAGACAGCTGGGATCGATGGGCATTTGAGGGACGATATAGAAACTAGTGCAGAAGATGAAGATGATCCTAAAGAGTCTCCTAATAATGGGAGAGGCAAAGTCTCAACTGGCCATCTCTTGTCACCAAAGGAGGCTTTCTGTAGCAGGATTGGGTTGCATTTAATCGAATTGTTGGCTCAAAGAATCTCATGGAAATTCACAAACAAACTGGCTCTTGCTAAGGTGATAGGTTGCTCTCTGCAAACTGACAGCAGGACCCCATTCGCTGAGGACAACACCCACACAACTCACTGAACACGGAGAAGCCAAGCTAGTGCCTACATGGAGCCTTCACTCCTATGTTCTAGTCGCTTTGGTGTGGGAAGGTACTGTGCTGGCTACCTCAAGAGAGACGTGGACACCAACCCAGCCACAAAACCTTTGATCTACAATCTGCATGTCATGCAAAATATGCTAGGGCAGTGGTGGCTCAGAACTTGTGGAATAACAAGTAACATTGGTTAATCAATGTCTGAGTTGACCTAGGGCTCACTCCATGAGATGGAACCCATGCCTGAAACTGCTAAGGTGACCAAAAACTAGAGACATAGGGTTAAATCAGATACAATTGGTCTAAAATAAAACAAAAGTATCAATAAAATGAGTTTTATTGATATTCTGCTATATTCAGACATCGGAGCCTTAACTAGTCATCATCACAGAAACAACTTCTCGCAGCATATGGGAACAGAGGCCGAGACCCACAGCTAGACATTATGTGGCGAAAGAGTTTCAAATGGAATGTCTCCATTAAATCCCGTGCCCCAGAGTTCAGGGAATCCCACAGAAGAGAAGGCAGAAAGATTTTAAGAGTGAGAGGGGATAGAGACACCAGGAGAACAGGGCTCTCTGAATCAATGGCACATATGAGCTCACAGAGACTAAAGCAGCAAGCACAGGGCCTACATGGATCTGTATCAGGTCCTCTCTGAATATATTGTAGCTATTAGTTTAGCATTCTAATAGGACTCCTGGCTGAGAATGACTGGACCCCTGACTCCTGTCCCTGCTTTTGGGACTCATTTCCTCCTGTTGGGCTGAAAAGACAAACTTTGTTATGATAATTTTAATTTAATTTTATGTTGTCATTTTTTTGTTATCTCTTAGAAGTCAGTTCATTTCTAATAAGATACAGAAACAGGGTGGATCCAGAGGAGAAGGAAGGTGAGAAGGGACAGGGAGGAGTAGAGGGAGAGGAAACTATAATCAGGTTATATTGCATGAGAAAGGAATCTATTTTCAATAAAAGCAACAAAAGCCCTCTTTCATGTTAAACTGGATCTCCAGGCTACAGTTTTTATTTTAATTTCTTTTATTATTTGTTTGTTTATGTGTCTGTGAATATGCCCAAGGAGATGAGAGATGTATCAACTCCCCGAAGCTGGACCTCCAAGCAGTTGCGAACTACCTGCTTTGGGCACTGGAAACTGAACTAGCATCCTCTGTAAGAACAATATGTGCTTTTAATAACCACTGAGCTATTTCTCCAGCCCATGGCTGCCGTTTTAACCATGAGTCACACTCGATGTTCTACCGTTGAGTGTACTTTGATCTAATTGTTGACATTTAATTTTGTGCTTCTGCTGGCTGCTGCTACTTATATTTCAATAGTATAAATATGTTTATTAAAGAAACGGCAATTTTTGTAATTATATTTATAGTTTTAATTGACACACAGTGGTTCTTCATATTTACAGGTCGTGGTGTGATGTTTCTACACACACACACACACACACACACACACACACACACACAGAGGTGGAATGAACAGATCTCTCTATATCTCTCTCTCTCTCTATCTATCTGTAGAGAGAGACAGAGAGAGAAGAGAGAAGGAGTTAACAGATCAAGGTAGCAGACATCTTTGTCACCTCGTGTTGCAAAGCTTCAAAATCCCCTCTACTAGCTCTTTAGAGTTATTCCAGCAAATGTCAACCTCCTCCCTGCCTGTTGCCAATTCACATTGCCATCCTCCCCCCACCTCTCCTTCCCCTGTCCTCATGCCACTGGTAATTACTATTCCATTAAGAAACGAGATTTTATGTGTTACCAAATATGCTATCTTTATGTGTATGTGTGTATATGCAAATTTATTTCACAAGGAACTTTTTTGCCCAGTTGCACATATTAGTTGTCAATGCAGGATGCTGGCATGCAGAGACTATTTTTGAAGCAGTCTGTTTTGAAAAATCCTTGTGATGGCATTTTTTTTTTTTAAGTTAAAAAAAAAAACCCACTGTGTTCAAATTTTGGTTCTATAAGATGCTAAACAGGTTTGACTGTTTATATCTAATTTCTGCTCATTTAATCCATTCTGGTTGAAATATTTAAATGTTAAATATTTAATAGGCTTATTGCTAGACCTCCACAGCCTGAGAGATGATCTGGGCTGACAGGTGTTTAGAGACCTCTGTTGTTACTGTGCTGTCTGCAACCGCACTAATTGTGGTTGTTCTCATTAATTTGGTGCAGTTGCACTGCAGGAATTAGGGTTAATCTCGTGAGCTGCTCTGATCATTCCAGAACTCGAGTTCTGAATCCGTTTCAGTTTCGTTTTCCTGGTGAGGCATAATTGAATGCCACCCTAGCACCAGGGCAGTAGTTGGGACCATATTTATCTACAGGGAAGGTTGTTTCTATCTGTGACTCCAGGGCAAGCTTTGCAGACTTTAATTATACCCAGGGGAAATGGTTGTGCTTAGCAATATATCAAACTTTTGATGCCTCTGGACTTCATTACCACCATACAATCACCACGCTCTCTGTCACACCTTATTGCTTAATTTTTGTATTTCAAAGACTCTTTATTGGCTGCACAGGAGACAAAACGGGCTGCAGTCATTGCAGAGCTGGCTTCTACGACACGCAGAATACCAAAACAATGCTTTTTAGTATTTCAGCTCAAAGGATGACGGTGTTTTTCATCTGCAGTTGCCGTTACCTTCCAGTCTTTCAGTACAGCTACAACACGCCATTGTATGAATTATTCAAAGTTCTGCAGAAAGACAGAAGCTACCACACATGTACTTATATATAGAGTGCACACACACAGAAACATACATGCCAGCACATGTGCAATGCACATGCATACGTGTCTATTTATTAGAACATGATTCTGAAGGCTGAGAATTTCCACACCTGCTTCTGCAAACTGGAAGCCCATGAAGACTGGTGGTGCAGATTCCTACTGCACTGTGCACTCTTAATTTGGTGTGGGTAGGTAAGTGCTTCACTTCATTTATCAGCTAGAACACAAAACACTTCCAGTGACACCGTTCCAGAACAACTCAGAAATAATGCTCAGGAACCACCTCAGAAGTTCTCAACCTCTGGTTTGGGACCCCTTTGGATGGGTCAAATGACACTTTCACATAGTCATCTAAGACCATTGGAAAACACAGATATTACATTTTGATTCATACCAGTAGCAAAATTACAGTTGTGAAGTAGCAAAGAAAATAATTTTATGGTTGGGGTCACTACAACATGAGGAACGGTATTAAAGGGTCGCAGAATTAGGAAGGTTGAGAACCACTGAACTACCTGGTCATTTGTGACTTAGACCAGTTGAGACAAAAGACCACTTACTACACTCTAGTAT
>JADRCH010000079.1:6056233-6086135 GCA_019843965.1 Rhynchomys soricoides | reverse complement strand
TGACTTAGACCAGTTGAGACAAAAGACCACTTACTACACTCTAGTATTAGTTTTGCACTATGCCTCTGGATGGCACTTGGAAATTTTATGTATGTAGGTTGTATTCCTGTTCTTCCTTAATGAATATGTATTGATCATTTACTGTGTGCTAGCTGCTGTTCTAAGCATCCAATAAGAATTACACAAGGAGGGTGACATCACAGTAAGAAAACAGGAGCCAAACATGAATATCAATAAGTTAGAGAATATACAATGGGAAGTCTTAAGAAGTGCATGGGGACAGTTGCAGGTAGCATGGCAGTAGCCACTGAAGCAGGTGCTCAGGGAGCTAGCAGAGATTTGCATGTTGATAAAGAGCCAGGGAGCTAGAGATTGCAAGAGGATGAGACCCAGGAAAGCCCTGGAACTGCAGGAAGACAGTGTGGTGGGACTGGAGGAGCAGAGAGTATCAGTATTCAATGACTGGAGGTTAGCGGCAGGCAGCATCCAGGATACAGGTGTGGAGTAATAGAGGAGTTCGGGTCAGTTCTAAGCAGGGGAGGTGACAATAAGATATTTTTTCCAAGAGTTATTCAGCTGTGCTGGGGAGAACAGAGTGCTGTGAGGAAGAGAAGCAGAAGAAGGCTGCTCATTAAGAGCCCGACACTGTACTCCGAGCACAGAGCCACAGTGAAGAAACAGAAGCAATAGTGAGCAAGAACTGGTTACTTAGGAAACACGAATACTTAATTAGCAGGAGGTAAAGCAAGATCTAGACTTCCTAAGAGGTTGTTTTCCAAGTACTCTCTGACATCTTTTTAGGGAAAGAGATAAGAAAGACAAACCCTGGGTGGCTGTTGGAAGGAGTTAAGGCAAGGAAACGCAAAATTGCTACATTGTTATCAGACACACACACACACACACACACACACACACACATACACACACACACACACACACATATGAGAGAGAGAGAGAGAAACTATTTTATTTTAATGCCAGATAGTCTTTTTTAAAAACATGTTTATGGATGCTTTGTCTGGATGAAAGTCTGTGAAATGAAGTGTGTGTGTGTGTGTGTGTGTGTGTGTGTGTGTGTCCACGCACATGCGCTGAGGACAAAAGAGGGCATCAGATCTCCTGGAAGTTAAAGGCAGTTTTGAGCTGTCATTTGGGTACTAGGAACTGAACCTAGGTCTTCTGGAGGAAGAGCCAATATCATCTTTGGAGCCCAAGCTAGGTGTTTTTTATATCTTGTGACGTTTCCAATACTTTATATACATTAAAGACTACTAATGCAAAATACAGTTTCGCCTGAATGAAAACGCTGGCTGATATGCCTAAATTCTCATAGCACCCATAAGGGAATGGTATGGTAGCATCTACCATCCTGAAGGCCAAGGGTGTAGTATTAGAAGAATTTGCCAAAGACTATTACAGACTCTGTGGGCATCAGGTCTTAACTGGGGATGAAAATGAATCATGAACTACTGATATAATTCAAATACATGATGAGATGGCAGTCATTTATCTATAATATTTTTTAGGGTAGGCTAGTTCAGTGGTAAACTACTTGTCTGGCATGCATAAGCACTTCAGTTTGACTCAAAGTCTACATTTAAAATAACTCCATTACACTTAATTATTCTGTTTTTAAAAATTAACATACAAACTGGCAAATTTACTTCCAGCATGTTCATTCAGAGTTTGCTTCTCTTGAACCCTCTCAGTCACTCCCCCTCCCCAGCTCCTTGTGCCGCTTTCTCGATGGTCCCTTTCCTTCCCCAGTAGCCCCCACTCTGCTTCTGCGCGCGCACACACACACACACACACACACACACACACACACACGCTACTATCCTGTTACTCCCCGCCCCCTCCCGTCTTTCTTCTTTCATGGGTCCTTTCTCTAGTTTCAAGACCTCCACACATGCACGCACACATACATAAACATTAAAATCTATAATCTGCGCGGGAGAGGTCATGGGCAACTCCTCTCTCTCTGCTTCGGTTGCTACACTTAAGCCTAAACATTTTTAGTTCCAATTCTTTTCTTGCAAATGCCACAGTCTCACTTTCTCTTTAAATGGTCAGACAGACCCGTGTTGTATTTATGCGCCATGTTTTCTTTCTCCATTAACCTATCAACAATTAGGTCCCTTCTGTTTTCTGGCTCCGATGAAGAGAGCAACAACAAAGGCTGTGGAAGTGTCTCTGTAGGTTTTCGAGTCCTCAGGGTGACAGAGCTGGGTCCAACGGTGGCTCTGATTCACACTCTTGTAGAACCTCCACACTGGTTCCGACGGTGCTGTACCTGTTTACACTCATGATAGCACTGAATAATCCTGTTTTTTGTTTGTTTGTTTGGTTGGTTGATTTTTTGTTTGTTTTTGGTTTTTGGTTTTTTGTTTTGTTTTGTTTTGTTTTTGTGGCATCTGCACCAACATTTGTTTTTGTTTGTTGTATTATTGCCCTGGACCATTCTGACAATTGTGACATATAATTCATTTGCCCTGGACCATTCTGACAATTGTGTGTAGAATTCAAAACAGTTTTAATTTGCATTTTCCAGATGGTTAAGGATCTTGAAAACTTTAAAAAATTACTGACCGGATCATTTATATTTCTTTTGAGAATTATCTGTCCAATCCATCGGCCCAAACATCGATTGGAAGATTTGTTTTTTAGTATTTATTTTGCACAATTGAAAAAAATACATTTTACATATCAACTCCCTGCTTGTCTGAAATATAACTGAAGGGCTTTCTCCCATTCTGTGTGCTATTTCTTCAGTCTTTAGTTGTCCTTCACACAGCTTTTCTTTGCTGTGTGTAGAAGCCTTTCAATTTCATGTCATCCTATACCTTTGGAGTTCTGTTCAGAAAGTCCCTGCCTCTAACTATATCTGAGACCATAACAGCATTTTCGGTTTTAAATTAAGGTCTTGGATCCATTGTGAATCACCTGTTACGGAGAGTGAGTGATATGGTTCTAATTGGCAGGCAGACATCCTGGTTTCCTGGTATTGTTTGTCATAGTTTCTAGTGCCTGTTTTTTGTCAAAAATTAGGTGACTGTAACTCGGTTTATTTCTGGGTCTTCTAGTCTGTTCCCTTGTATGTCTGTTTTCTGCCAGTCCCTTGCTGTTCTTGTCACTAATGTCCTGCAGCATAATCTGAGGGTATGGATTAAGATATTTTCAGTAGCTCCCTGTTTGCAAGGATCATCGTGACTAGAATGATATCATTTCTTCTTCCCTTTTCTTTCTCTGAACCCCTGTGCTCTCTTTCCAATTTATGGCTTATTTTTTCATTAATTGCTAATACACTCACACATACACACACTGAAATATAACTTGCTCAGTCTGTAGAATGTTACTTGTATGTATGTCTTTAGGGATGACTGATCCATTGGTATCGGATAACCAATTGGTGTGCTCTTTTCTAGGGAAGACTATCTCTCCCACTCTTGGCATTTATTTGTTGCCTGTAGTTCTTTGTGTAGTCCTGTGGGCTTCTCCATGCATCTGTCTAGTGGTGGTGTTCTTGTTCGGCTCATGGTTAGGCAGTCAATTAGTGAGACTTTATGGGTGTAGCTTTTGACATTACTAACAGAAACAATGTCACAGAAAACTCCCTGATCTTCTGACTTTTACAATTGTTTCTGTCCATTCTTCTATGATGCTCCCTGAGTGTTAGGTGTAGGAGGTTTCTGTAGAGTATCCCCTGGGACTAGCTCCATAGCTGTGCATTTTGATTGGTTGTGGTTTACTGTTTGGCTCTCTGTTGCAAAGAAAAGTTTGTTTGATGAGGGATGAGCACTAAACCTACCTGTGAATATAAAAAGAAATATTTGGACTGTATTTAGGGATTATATTGGTTTAGTAGAGTGGCGACTATATATTTTCCAAGATTCATGACTGCACTAGACCTGGGAAGCTGGCCAGGTTTCTAGTACCAGACATGGTTTCCTTCTTGTTAATTAGGTTTAAGTTAAGTCTAGTTGGAGACAGCATGTTACTACATGGGGTTATTGTGCCATGCTGGTCGTCATCGTGGTTCACAGCTGTATAAGACTATTGGATGCTTTCCTCCTTTGGAAGCTTGCATGGAACTTTCTGGTACATGCAAGTTAGTTGTCAGGGAGGAGACATTCAAGCCATCTAGGTCCTGTGTTTGAAGGGCATGGTGTTTTCAGTAATAGGGATTTACCTTGCACCTCTAGGGGGCAACAAAGGGCAATAGCAACATCTTGTACTATTTTGGGAGTCTCTTAGATAACCCTAACCAACAACTCAAAAGAGAGCCTCTCCTGCTTGCATTGGGGTGTTAGAGAGTCTTTGACTTTTGGAGGAAGCATTGTCACCACACATGAGAAAATGTCATTTAAGCTATATATGTATATTTATGTACACACTCATACAGGTGTATGTGTGTATGTATAGATATTCTACAGTTTTTAAAGTTAGATAGTTAATAGTATGACCCTTTCTGACTTTTTCAGGCTCCCTGATTTCATCTACCTTCTTCCCTTCTTCTTCTGTACCTCCGTATCCCTCCCTTATTGAGCCCACCCCCCTTCCCATTTCTCCAGTCAGATCCCACCCTGCTCTTCTGCTCTGCTTTCCTCCCTGAAGCACTGGTCTTAGGTTTTCCTTAAAATATGGTGGAAATCAGCTTGACTCTATCCAGTCTTCATTTTTCTTTGTGGGAGGCTTTTAGTTCTGTCTCAGTCTGTTGCTTGGATTGCATCTGTTTAAGTTTTTGTGTTTGTTATTTGATTTTGGTATGCTGTATGTGTTTAGGAATTTATGTCTTCTAGGCTTTTCGGCTTTTTAGACTATATTTCAAAATACTCCTTAGTGATTCCCTGGAAATCCATTATAATAACTACCGTTTCATTTCTGATTTTGTCAGTTTGAGTCTTTCTTTTGGGCAGTTTGCCTGGGATTTGCCCGTCTTGCTTATGTTTTAAAATATGCACCCTGTGATTGATTCTATGCAGTGGTCCCTTAGTGTCTTTCATTAGTTTCTACCCCATCTTTATTACGTTGTCCTCCATGGCATTAGAATCTGGCTTCCTGCTTTTTTTTTTTTAACTTGAGGCACATCAGCAGGTATTAACTTGGTTATTTTTTGAGAGAGACTTTTTATATAGCTGAGACTTGCCTCAGACCCACTGTAAAGATCAGGGTAGCCTTGAACTAAAGACAACCCTTCTGCTTCAAGGTTTTTTGTTTGTTTGTTCATTTATTTTGTATGTATGTGTGTATGTGTGCGCACGTGTGCACTTTAATTACAGTGTTTCCCCACAGTGTCTGACATCACTGATGTTTTAAGTTAGCAACTATGTCCTCTGGAATGGTCCTATACGTATCCTAGATGTTCTTGTAGGTCATACTTTCACTTGTCATTTGATTTTTTGAGGATTTTTAATGCCTTCTCTGATTTTTTGACCACCCACTGATCACTTAAAAGTATATCGTCCAGCCACTGAGAAGAATGTGGGTCTTCTATTGGTAGGGTGAAATATTCCACACCTATCTGTTAACCCCTATCAATATAATGAATAAATTAGCTATGAAGTTACTTGCTGACTTTTATTTTGGAAGTCCTATATAAAGGTAACAGTGGTTGGAAGTCTTTCACTGCTCTAGTATTAGGAACTATCTAACCTCTCAAATCTGTTAATGCTTGATTTGTACAATTGAGAGCTCACAGATCTGGTGAATAAAGATCTTAAATTATTGTATCATTTTTGTGTGTGTGAACATGTACATGTGTGTATGTTGCATGCATGTGTATGTGTATGCATGTATATGTGTGTATGCATATGTGTGAAAGCCCAGAGGCCAACCCTATGTTCTATTCTTCACATAATGTTCAACTCTTTTTTTTTTTTTTTTAAAAAAATGACACTCTCTCACTGGCCTGTCTCTATGTCCCAGATTATAGGTGTGCAGCACCACACTTATAATGAAATTAATGGCTCTGAGCTTCATACTCAGGGCCTCATGCTCGCAAAGCAAACACATTACCAATGGAACTATCTGGGACTATCTCCCCTTCCCCATCTTTGTGATGAATTGTTCCCTTTATTCATATGTTAGGACCTTCCTTGTCTCTTCTGATGTGTTTTGAGTTCTCCTTTGTCAGATATGGAAACTGCCTTATCAGCTTCTTTATGGCATCAATTGGTTTGGTAGGTTGATTTCTGTCCCTTGATGCTCAGCTTTTTGAAGTTTTTGACAGTGAGGTGTATTTCATGAAGATAGCAGATAGCTGGATCATGTTTTTGAATGCAGTCATTTAACATCTTTCTTTAAGTGGTGAGCTAAGGACATTTGAGATTTTTTCCTTACATTTGAGGTTATTGTCATGTTAGACCTTTCCACATGCAGGGCCTCTGCGGCTGAGGCTGTGTATGTTGGGTTGAAGGACCACTCCCCTGAGATACCTTGGCACACTGTCAGGACACTGCTTTGGGTCCCATACTGGTAGTATTTTTCCAGTGAGCCTGTCTAAGTCACTCAGAAAATAGAGAGAAAGGGGGTGTTTTTTTTCTGGCAAATCTCTTTCTGGTCTTAGCATCAGGTTCTTTAACTACACATCTGTTTCTCTCCCTAGTACCTACTCTGCTCCATTGCTCTTTGAGCAAGCATTAGCCAGGCTCAGGCTGAATCTCACAACCAGATTCCTCTCTTTGCCTTTCAGGGAACATTCACAAGGGAGCATATTGTTGGCAGCTATAGCTGGCAACAGTTGGCAGGAACAGCATGGTGGGGCTGGGTACTGCCTGCAACTTGGCTCCTTCTTTGAGGAGAAATTTCTTCCCTCATTTCTGTTTTTTTCTTTTAGCTCCTTCTCTGACATCTGAAACTCATCTATTGTATTTTCACCTATCCATTCTTAGATGTAGCTTCTAGTCAGCCATCTTACTTGGTAGTCAGCCATCTTACTTGGTAGTCAGCCATCTTACTTGGAGGCTCCTTATTGTACCTTCCAAGAGCCTAAACATTCTATCCTTAACTCTTTTAATAATTAGCAGCTACTATTAACTAGGATTGATTAATTGTTCATAGTTAACAAATATATTTAGTGGAATTTATTTCGTCTTCCCTGTTATGCTGTACTTTCATAAATCTTTATTCATGGTTCATAAGTATAAAACAGTTAAGATACATGAAATGCTTTGCCTATTTAAAGCCATCTAGTTCAAAGTTGGCTTCCAGGCTGCTCAACTTCTAGGTCTTGCTGGGTGAAATCAGATTATTTTTTAATCAGTCTGATGAGGACCTTGTGTAATTTGTATCATGTTTAAAGTAACTCATTAATATCCATGGTTAATTATATGAAACTAGTTTCTATACTCTGGTAAGAAAAAAACCTTTAAGTGATGAGACAGGTTTAAAAGATGTGGACCATGGGGATTCTCAGTGAGACTGATATTTAGATGCTTAGCTTGATAGTCTTATAGGTATCTGGATCTACTTGAGGTCAGATGGTACCAGCTAGACCAGTGGTTCTCAACCTTCCTAAGTCTGTGACCCTTTAATACAGTTAGTTCCTCATGTTGTGGTGATTCCCAGCCATAAAATTATTTTTGTTGCTACTTCATAACTGTAATTTTGCTACTGTTGTGAATCATAATAATAATATCTGATGTGCAGTATACCTGATATGCAGTTCCCTAAAGGGATCATGACCAACAGGTTGAGAATCACTGCTCTAGATCCTCACTGAGAATCAGCCCAGTGCTGTGTGACCACTGAAGATCACACTTAGACCTTTATGGGACTTGTATGAGGAAGGTAGGAATGGGAAGTGAACTCACATCCCTTTCATTTTCATAAATACCAAATCAATTTATTCCAGTTTATAGGGAATAGTTGAGGCAATTCCTTTAGTTATCTGATCATACTTATGAAAATACTTATTATGGTGGAAATATGGTTTATTCTTAACAGCATTGCTGTTTGTCTCTGCCCCTGTGATGGTTTGAATATACTTGACCCAGGGAGTGGCATTACTTGGAGGTGTGGCCTTGTTAGAGTAGGTGTGGCCTTGTTGGAGGAAATGTGTCACTGTGGGAGTGGGCTTTAAGACCCTCTTCTTAGCTGCCTAGAAGCCAGTCTTCTCCTGTTTGCCTTCAGAACAAGATGTAGAACTCTCAGCTCCTCCTGCACCATGCCTGCCCAAATGCTGCCATGTTCCTGCCTTGATGATAATGGACTGAACCTCTGAACCTGTAAGCCAACCCCAATTAAATGCCATCCTTATAAGAGTTGCCTTGGTCATGGTGTCTGTTCACAGCAGTAAAATCCTAAGACAGCCCCTTCCCATATTTTTGGTGTTGGTATGAGGAAAGCTACAAAATGGAGATGCTATGTGTTGTTTGACGTAGTTACTGTAAGCTCTCTCCCCAGGCTATCCAAATCTGAGCCAAGTACCTTCTCAGATGGCTTTTATTTCCAGCTTTTGTCCTAGGTCACTGGTTAAATCTTAGTTGAGTTTTCCTCAGCTGTTGAGTCTATTTATGGGAGATATGTCTGTTCCTGATATTTGGAGTTTTGAAATGTTGCAGGGTTCTGAGGTACGGCTTGTGTGAATCCAGGGCCATGTTTTCAGGGATCCTGTAAATTATCTCAGTCTAAACTGCAGCTCTAGCCCTCCACATTCTGGAATCTTCTACTTACAAATGCTTCTGCACTTGTTCCTTTGGAATGTTTTTGTAAACACCATCATTTCTCTTAAAGCAGATTAAGAGTTGTAACAGCTGCTATCGGTGGCTTTTGATGTAAATAAACTTGTTCATCTGAAATGTGCCTTGGAATGAAATAGGAAGAAAATTTCAAATATCCAGTAGTTCTCTTCCATACTTGCATGAAAATGAATTCAGATTTCAAAATCACTCCAAAGCTACCTTTTTTACATTTCTGTTTGCACCGCTCAGACTTAATAACTCACCGCACACAATGACTGTGTTTTCCTTTTTCTCCTCTCTACACTACTGTTGTCCTCTGCCTCAGTCTCCTTGTGGGACCAGCTCCTCTTCCGTCTTCCACCACCATAAAGATGAACACTCTTCAAAACCAAGAATGAACCACTTATAAAGTTGGTTGAAGCCCTGGCTTTCCCAGAGCTCAGAGCCATTTTATAAGGCTTACTAAACTCAGATCTGGCAGAGAACAATTTTCGGAGAGAGTGGCATGGTTTTAAGACCCTTTCAGCCAAGAGTGCCGAAGCTTTACCAGCTGGTTTGTATGTTAGTATGAAGATGTGATGAGTTATAAAAGGCAGAATGGAATGGAAAAAATGTGAACAAGTTGTAAGGAATCCTGGGGACAGTGGACAGGGTAGAAAAGATTAGATTAGGGCCAGCCTTTTAGAGGCTATCCCCAAAGTCTTTTTTATGAGGTTAGATCCAATTCAGTCCTGAGAATATAGACAAGATGAGCCCATGGAAGGCTTCAGATTCCTGAACATGTTTAGAGAGCAGTTATACAAAGCATATTATTGCAAAGCAAGGGTAGTTGCAATTTTCTCCTTCCTTTTTGTAAATGACATAAATCCCAAATAGAAGATTAAATAGTAAATGTAAACTCATGGGAAGAAGCTCACTGTCGGAATTCTGCCGTATAGTTCAGAACAGGTTAATGAAAGTAATCATTGTACTAAGTTAGGATTCACCGGATAGATAAAACCAGTAGTGACACTGACTTATGATGAGGGATAGATCCATTTGACCATAGTGTCTAAGGACATCCAAGGTCTGTCACCTAGAGACCCAGGAAGTTGGCTATGGGTATGAGATGATATGTCTAGGCCAAATGCAGTCAGGAACCAGAAAGGAATGAAGCTTTTCTTGTACCTTCTCTTCTACTCAGGCCTTTGGAGATGTATTAAGCTAATCTTGGTTCAAGTTCCAAACTCACAATAAAATATCTTTACAGATATGCTAGGCATTTCAGTGCAGCCAGCCAAGATAGCACATATATAAAATCAATCATCTGGACTTCTGAGTAAGATGGTGGCTTAGAAACCATGTCTGAGCAAATAGATGAATATGTGGCAAGAGAAAGGCCAGGTTTGCTGTGGCTCAGACCCCACACTGTATCTTCCAACTCCACAACTCTCTGACTGACCAGTGCTTGCTCTGTACCCCAGTGCTCTTCTCCCACAATTTGACTCAGTACTTGCAGTCTCAGCTGCCCCTGCAGCCAGTATAGGCAGCATGTGGCTCAGTCTTAAATGCTACTTTTAATGAACTGTCTGTAGAAATCATACTATCATTGATCTTGTGTAACAAAGGCATTCCCAATGACCACTGCTCCTAGAGTGAGCCACCACAGCCACTGCTGTCACTGCAACTACCCCCACTATGATTTTTTATGGTGGCAGCTGCCATCGAGCTAGGATCACTGTAACCACCCAAAACTGTGGACCGGCATGAACTGTGTTTGTGTGTGAACTTCTTGTAGTGTGCCTCCAGGAGTCTGGGAGAGAAACACCTGAATGGTAAAGAACAGAGCAGGTTAGCATGAGAGCATGGCAGCATAAAGAAAGGACACACAAACTAAACACAGACTGCCAGCCAGATAAACAAACCTCTGCTCAGTCATTCCTAGGTCAAGTTACAAGGGAGCATTGTACTGTGGAAACCAGACTTTGCCAGTACACAACGGTACTCTGGTGGGACAGTCTGCCATATCCCTCCAGAGCATGAATCACAGAGCACTGACTGTGGAAAGTTTGATCCCTAATTTATAGGGGGCTGGATTGTATCTGGCTGAGAGGTTAGGTGACCCAGGCCAGGAAACTCTGGCAGGAATAAGTTTATGCTTACAGAATCCTCTCATCTGAAAGGGCACACAGGCTAATTTATTTGAATTGCTCATTTTAGCCTTCCTCCCTGCCTACATGGAGACTCAAGCAAATGACAGTTCGAGTAGAGGGAGAAATCATATATCTAACTATAAAAAAATTAGACCAATATCTTCTGTGTTGACTGTCTTTGTCAGTTTGACACCAACCTAGACATACATGGGAAGAGAAAGTCTCAATGGAGCAAATGTCTCTATGAAATTGACCTGTGGTGATTCAATGCAATCCCCATCAAAATTCCAACTCAATTCTTCATAGAGTTAGAAGGAGCAATTCTCAAATTCATTTGGAATAACAAAAAACCCAGGATAGCAAAAACTATTCTCAACAATAGAAGAACTTCTGGGGGAATCAGCATCTCTGACCTCAAGCTGTTCTACAGAGCAATAGTGATAAAAACTGCATGGTATTGGTACAGCGACAGGCAGGTAGATCAATGGAATAGAACTGAAGACCCAGAAAGGAACTCACACACCTATTGTCCCTTGATCTTTGACAAAGTAGCTAAAACCATCCAGTGGAAAAAGACAACATTTTCAGCAAGTGGTGCTGGTTCAACTGGCAGTCATTATGTAGAAGAATGCAAATTGATCCATTTGTATCTCCATATACAAAGCTCAAGTTCAAGTGGAACAAGGACCTCCCCATAAAACCAAATACACTATCTCTAGTAGAAGAGAAAGTGGGGGAAAAGTCTTGAAAACATGGACACAGGGGAAAGATTCCTGAACAGAACACCAATGGCTTATGCTCTAAGATCAAGAATTGACAAATGGGACCTCATAAAACTGCAAAGCTTCTGTTAGGCAAAGGACACTGTCAATAGGACAAAACAATAACCAACAGATTGGGAAAAGATCTTTACCAATCCTAAATCTGATAGAGGGCTAATATCCAATTTATACAAAGAACTCAAGAAGTTAGACTCCAGAGAACCAAATAACCCTACTAAAAAATGGGAACAGAGCTAAACAGAATTCTTAACTGAGGAAAGTCAAAGGGCTGAGAAGCACCTAAAGAAATGTTCAACATACTTAGACATCAAGGAAATGCAAATCAAAACAACACTGAGATTCCACCTCACAGCAGTCAGAATGGCTAAGATCAAAAACTCAGGTGACAGTAGATGCTTGTGAGGATGTGGAGAAAGAGGAACACTCCTCCACTGCTGGTGGGATTACAAGCTGGTATAAGCACTCTGAAAATTAGTCCGGTGGACCCTCAGAAAAATGAACATAATACTACCTGAGGACCCAGCTATTCCACTCCTGGGCATATACCCAGAAGATGCTCCAACATGTAATAAAGACACATGTTCCACTATGTTCATAGCAGCCATATTTATAATAGCCAAAAGCTGGAAACAACCCAGATGTCCCTCCACAGAGGAATGGATACAGAAAATGTGGTACATTTACACAGTGGAATACTACTCAGCTATTAGAAAACAATAACTTCATGAAATTTGCAGGCAAATGGATGGAACTTGAATATATCATCCCGAGTGAGGTAACTCAGTCACAAAAGAACAAACACGGCATGTACTCACTAATAAGTGGATATTAGCCCAAAAGTTCAGAATACCAAAGATTCAATTCACAGACCATATGAAGCCTAAGATGAAGGAAGACCAAAACGTGGATGCTTCAGAGTTTCTTAGAAGGGTAAACAAAATACTCAAGGAGGAAATATGGAGACAAAGTGTAGAACATAGCCTGAAGGAAAGGCCATCCAGAGACTGCCCCACCTGGGGATACATCCCAAATATAGCCACCAAACCCAGATGTTCTTGGGGATGCTGGGAAGTGCTTGCTGATGGAAGCATGATAAGCTGTCCCCTGAGAGTCTCAGGTAGAGCCTGACAAATACAGAGGCAGATGCTCCCAGCGAACCATTGGACTAAGTGTGGGGTCCCAGATGGAGGAGTTGGAGAAGGGACTGAAGGAGCTGAGGGGGTTTGCAGCCCCATGGAGGGAGCAACAGTGTCAACTGTCCAGAACCTCCCCCCCCACCCCCCGGAGCTCCTGGAGACTGGACCACCAACCAAAGAATACACATGGAAGGACACATGTGCTTGTCACTTATTAGGCAGAGGATGGCCTTGTTGGCCATCAGTGGGAGGAGAGACCTTTGAGCTTGATCGTTTCTATGCCCCAGTGTAGGAGAATGTCAGGGACAGAAGATGGGAGTGGGTGGGTAGGTGGGGGAGCACTCTCATACAGGCAGGGGGAAGGGGTGATGGGATAGGGGGTTTCCAAAGGGAAGACCTGGAAAGGGGAAAACATTTAAAATGTAAATAAAGTAAATATCCAATTTTCTTTTTTTAAAAGAAATTGACCTGTAGCAAATGTCTGGAATATTGTCTTGATTAATGATGGATGTGGAAAGGTCTAGCTTCGTCTGGGTGCTGCCACCACTGGCCAGGTGGTCCTTCAAGAAAGGCCGACAAGCCACGAAGAGCAAGCCAGCAAGTAGCATTTCTCCATGGCTTCTGTTCCTGCTTCCAGCCTTGAGTTCCTGCCCTGACTTCTTTTGAGGATGGACTGTGATGTGGAGATTTACTATGAAATAAATCCTTTCCTTCCCAGATTGCTTTTGGCCATGGAGTTCTATCACCACAATACAAATCCTAACAGATACTTCCCATCTCAGGGTGCTGGTCCTGCTTCAGGGTTTTCTTTCTCTGGTTTGTTAATTTTTTTTATACTGCTTGCAGTTTTGTTGGTGAATTGTTTCATCCCATTGCACCAGGACAGACCTCCCCAACTGGCCGTTACTGTGCTAAGCCTGCAAACATTTTTAGTACATTTTTGTGTATGTAGTGGTCCAGTCCTTTCACCCCTTCAGCCCACACGCTTCCCTTCTCATTCACATTGTACTCTCTTTCCTCCTTCTTGTTCCTGTCCCATTCACTAGTTAAATGCTAAAACCTTTGCTTTCTCAATCCTATACCCCACACTGTATCCCGCCAATGCTCCAATTCCGTTGTCCTCAACAGTTAGTGGGGACACACATGTGATATAGAAAGGTTTCCTCAGCTAGGCAAAACCAGGAAAGTCCTCTCCTTCCAAATGACTGCAAGAAATGTAATTGCACATGAAGACAGCCCTCTAGGGAAGCCCACATAAAGCAAACAACCCAACAGAGTGGGGGAAAAGGAGCATTAACATTAGAATATACATTTACCCCAACATACTCACCAAACACAACAAAGAACCAGCAAGAATCTGAAATAACAACCCACCAGGATACATTCCCAGCCTCACAGCTCTGAACTGTCTAGGAAAGAGTGCAGAGTCCTGCTTTAAAAAGGATCACTGTCATACAGAAGCCTCAGACAGATGAATGAACTGAAGAAATCAATTCCTGATCTTGACAAGCGAGTCTTCAAAGTGAACGAAACAGTGAAGTGGAGAAGAAAATTAAAAAAAAAAAATAAAGGAAAAATTCAGTAATGAAACAGAAACAATGAAAAAGAATCAAATAGGAATTCTGGAAATGAAAGAAGCAATCGGTCCAAAAAAGTCAGAAAACAACAAATTGACAAGACCATGAGAAAAGTCTAATATAGCGATGGAGCACAAAGTCAAAGCAATCACATACTCAGTCATATATGAAGAAAAAGTGAAAATATCCAATACTTACAAGTGCTTGGATGTACCTGCAAGCACTTGGAATTTAGTAACCTACGAAGTAGAAGAAACTTATATAATAGCAAAAGGAATATAATCTAAAAACAAACAAACAAACAAACAAACAAACCAAGAAGCTGATATCCAAGCATAGGAGGTGATTCAAGCCCTCAAATAGTTATTACCCAAGAAGAGCCCCTCTGTGAGACCTCACAAGTAAGGTGTCAAAAGCACAAAACAAACAATTCTAAAAGCTGAAATGGAAAACCCTCAGAGAAAGGCAGGAATGTCAATTAACTGAATTTTTCATGAAGATCCCCCAAATTCAGGAAGGCATGGCACTCTATATTTCAAGTCCTGAAAATGAATAACTGCTTAACAAGATTACAATAGGTTCAACTCACCAATAAAAACATACAAACTAAGAGACACTTGCTAAAAAAAAAAATAAGAGAAAACAATTTTTTCTTGTCTCCAGAAAACACATACCATAGACATCCAAATACTGAGTGTCAGATAGAAATAAGATGGAAATGAACTTATCAAGTGAACAGAAAGAGCAAACTGATAAGCATGGCTAATAATATTCCTGGTATTGGAAATCTAATTAATTATTTAGATTGTGTGTGTGCATGTGTATATATGAGTGTGTGTATGTGAGTGTTTGTGTACACACACACGTGAGTGTGTGAATGTGTGCACACATGTGAGAATATGTGTGCATCATGGAATATGTGTAGAGGTCAGAGGACAAGTTTCAGTCGTCATTTTTCCCCTTCTGCCTTATCAAAGCAGGATCACTCTTGTTTCTTCTGTGATGAATAGCCCAAGCCAGCTGGCCTGTGAGCTTCCAGAGAATTTTTCCATCTCCTCCTCCATTTTGCCAGAAGAGTTCTAGGATTGCTGACACACCACTGTATTTAGATGAATAAAGCCATGAATATGAACAAAGCCATAACAAATACAAAAGTAGAAACAATTCAGTTTTGTATCCCATCTGATCACAGCAAAATAAAACTAGAAATCAACAGCAGGAGAAACTTCGGAAACCACACAGATATTTGGAGAATGAACAATCCACTTCAGAATGGTCACCGAGTCATTGAAGAAATCATGGACGAAATTAGAAATGTCCTAGAAACCCCTGAAAGCGAGAACGCAACCACGGGTCCTCTGGGATGCACATAGCAGCTCTAGAAGCAATCAGAGACACTTAAGAGAACTAACCAATGAAAAACAGCAGAAGCCCTAATAAAGATTAGGGTTGAAATGAATGAAATAGCGATTAAAGCAACAATACGTAGACTCCATCAGCAAAGGGTTTGTTATTTGAAAAGAGTGATACGATCTACAAACTCCTAGCCAAACTAATTCAAGGAAAGGCAGGATAAAAATTAATAGAGCTCCTGCCTATACATATAGCAGTGACAGACTATAGCCCAAAAGCTGAATAAGCCCTTTGCCCCCAAAATTTGCTTTGGTTGATGTTGTATATCAGCAGCAGAAACCAAACTACAAAACCACCTCTCCATTCAAACTCAACATCTTTCTACTCCACTCATTAGACTCTGAAGGAATACTGTTTTAAAGTTAATTTTTAATGTAAGCATCTTTATAACATGTTCATGGGTATATGTCATTTGTACTTCATACATCATACATACTCCCTTGCACCCTCTGCAGATGGATGGATCCGTTCTTCCTCTCAGATACCCTTCTGCTTATATGCTGTGTGTATCTGTATGTTTTTTTTTTTTTACTGGAAGACAGAGAACATATTTGTCTTTCTTTTTTCCATTGCCACTCCTATTCTCTCTTTCCCCTCCCTTCTGTTACCTTCCTGTTCTCTCCACAGAGCACATACCTGTGTATGATGAACACACACACACACACACACACACACCCTGCATACAGTAGAAAATGTGATTAATAAGTATCTTTTTGATTCTGACTTACTTAAATATCATGATCTCCAGTTCCATCTATGGTTCTACATACTACATAATTTCATTCTTTATAGCCAAATGAAACCCTGTTTACGTGTATTATATTCTCTTTGTTAATTTATGGGCATTTATGCTGGTTGTGAATAATAACTACACTTAACATAGTTGTGCAAGTATCTCAGTGGTGCCCTAACTTACATTTCTATGGGATAACTCTGGAGTGGTGAATCTAAATTACATGGTAGTTTTTGAGAACCTTCCATGTTTATTTCCACAGTGGCTATATTAATTTATACATCCTACAGGCAGTTTACTTATCCCTATATATATATCTTTGTCAATATTTTTAGTCTTTTGTTTCCTAGCCATTCTGATTGGGATGAGATGGAATCTCAATGTAGTAGTAAATTGCATCCCCGGGTGGCTGAGAATGTTGAACATTTTGAGCAAGAGTCTCTTGATAGAGATCCTTTAGCTATTGTAAGCAGATAGAACGAACCTAGGGAAAGAATTAACTTTTATAGTTAATAGCAAAGAATCTAAAGGAAGCATAGAAGCAAATAATCAATAGTGGTACTCCAACAGAGAAAAATCAAACCCTCAGTTTCCTAGTTTGACCTTGAATACTCAAAGAAAAACCTGTCAACATGTGATAAGGAAAACTTGGAAATTTGTTTTTTGACATATGTACTATGGGACATTTGCCACACTTAAAAACTACAAGCATTGCCCACAATTTCCCTAGAAACTGACAGAGAAGTAGGTAGATCCAAGAGTCCTCAGACATTTCTGGGTTCCTGCTATCACCTTACTATGTAGATGGAATTGCCGGGTTAAATGTTAAATATTTTCCTCATAGCTTTTCCATACAGCTCCTGAAATCAGAGTTAATTGGACTGATTGATTTCTCAACACTCATTGTTTCAGCAAGCACATACTAAATAGCTCAATGAGGTGCAGACTTTTGGGCAGGACAAAACATTTTACTGACACAGGCAGGGTTATTGAGGGCAGAGCACATTAAAGCTGGAATAGAGTCATTGAAATCTCTGCTTCAACTTACATCAGATCAAAGGAAGATTAAAAGCAATTGAATACTAATAGCTGAAAACCTGATCAATAAAGGAGTCATCAGATTTTACACAGCCCTTGTTACTCATTTGTTTTTCCAGAGGAGAACAAGCAAACAAATAATAAATGTGGACATAGGTGGATTTTTAAAAATGACTTTAGAACAAACATTCTATACTTCCCTGGGTGGTTTAATCCATGTATCATTTCATTTCTGGTGCTCCTTAGAGCATTACTGTACTCATCTGGGCAGGGAGGAAGATATTCTAAGCAGACATTTGTACCCCCTACCTTTGGATATTAGGCTATTGGACCAATGGATCCCAAGAAAATGAAAATTTTCAAACTGTCTTATGAAGATCATCAAAGCCTATGCTCCTGATGGCAGCCAGAAGGGAAAGTTATCACCTGCAACGAGATTTCACATAGGCTGACAACACATAGGCTAGTAACTAAGATTACCTTTCAGGAGAGTCTTGAGCTGAGACAGGATGGATCAGTGATGGACAGAGTCTCATCTTAATCATGGTTGCTTAGCTATGCCTACCTCTTGCCCTTTCTTTAAACTCAAGTCTCATGTTCATGTTACTACTCTAGGGATGACAGGGTTGGGGAAATAGGGGAAGAGGACACTCTGTCTCTTCACTTGTTCCTCTCCCCAACATGGCCACATTGACTAAATCTCCTTTTTCTGATAATCACTACTTCTTGGGTCATTAGCTGACCTCTTGGGAATGTGTGGCTAAGCCTAGTATGTGATGGTCTGCCAAGGCCCTGCTCTGACACTAACAACTTCAGGAGCAATGTGTTTTACAGTTGTGTAATTGTATTTTGATGATGATTGTATTTTATAAAAATGTCTTTAGTGTCTTTTTTTAGTATCTAAAATTTAAATGAAAACAGTTAACAATTTTTTGTGTGTGTCTTCTGGGTAAATTTGAGAATATTTATGAACTATCACACCTCCAAAGTTTACTGAGGCAACATGGTCTTTTTCAGTCTGTCAACCAGAACCTTGAGGGCATTCAGTTTCCTTTTGATTCTAGTCTTATCCAACATTTGCATGCCCCATATCCTGTTCTAAAGATGAAGGAAGCTCCAAGATGGAGTCCATCAAGATGCTCAACTTTCAGTTGAAAAATGTTAGGTTTCCAACCAGAGGGTTAGATTTTCTGAAAAGGAAAGTTTTGTCTAGAGCAGATTTTTCCTAGGAAGACAAAGTCCTTCCTTCTGAGAAAAAGCATGTGCTTCACAGCCTTGCTCAGCTTTTTTGAAATCACTTATGCTTTAAGTCGTTGAGGATACAACACCTTCACTCCGATCCTAAATGTAAGTAGGACTTTAGTGACTTAAAATTAGTGCTCTTACGGCTAGCTGCTCGGAACGTGACTGGGTCATTCTGTGACTATCAGTTTGTTTATGAAAACCAACGATAGTCCTGTGGGACAATGGACCATGCCAGGAAACTTGGTAAGGTAGAGTAGGTCTGAGACCCCAGAAACTCAGGTACACATACCTGAGATGGTAGGCACCTCCCTGCTCCCTGCCAGATTCCTGGCCTGGAACACATGCCACACTTTCCACTCAGTCCCTTGGACTTCTTTTCAGTTTCTTGGTGAGTATCAAAGATCAACAATTCTTGACCAAGTGGCGGGAGCCTCCTCACCTACATGCAATCAATACCAGGAACCACTAAAGTATCAGAAGCACATGTTAACTTGACATTGGAATCTCCTTGAATGTCCTGGTCCTTTATGAAATGTGATGCTTCTTAGCTAGTTGGCCTACCACCTCCTCTGGAATTTAATTTGGTTCACATTTTATCATTGGAATACTTGGACTTTTGTCATTCTTCTTTCATTACCCAACAAGGGGGGAAATTCATGACCACCTGACCTTGGTTTGAACTGTTTATGTTCCAAGTGTATTCATTTAAAGATGACATTAATGACTCTAAGCTTACTTTTTACTTCTGGTGCATCATGTCTTAGGAAGGGAACAAGGAAATTTCAGGAGGGATTTGCCATTGCAAATCTCATTTCACTCCTGGGATATGGCTTTTTGCCAAGTAGCAAGATCTGCCCAGATGGCAGAACTTATTTTGCACACCAGATTTTGTCATTATCTAGAGGTTAAAGGGTTAATACATATACAGACATCTTTTGGGAACATGATTTTGTAATGCTGCAGAAATAAAAAGGATTGCTGATCTAATTAGGACCCCTAGTAAGAGTGTGCAGGAAGAAGTTAAATGCTAGGATTTTAGGATGAGATGACTATGCATTAGTAGATGCTCAGACCAAAAGCTGTCTTAGAAGCTAACACACTTAAAATGCCATGACGGGTCACTGTAGCAGCAGGCCTAAAGACTACATCTTTAGAGAGGTTCAAAGAAACTTTTAGAGATTATTTTCAGCCAGTGCTGGCCAGAACCCAGGGGAATCATGGATACAGGTCTGGTTGAAGCCAGCTGCCTTGTTTCCTCTTGGCTGACTCGAATACTTTTATCTGTGTTAACTGTGGGATTCTGCTTTTAATGCTGCTTCATGCATTCCTGATGACTCCTTGATAGGAGTCCAATACCTGGATAAAATTGGCAAGTGAACTGAATAAGCATCTAGTCCATGACTGTTGGGTTGGTGCACAATGTTACTTGAGGATGTGGTACTTCGCTATGGCTATAATAGTAATAATCACTTGATGTCCTGGGTAAATAAATTCAAATACAAGCTGACTTTAAAGAGACATTTATTAATTAATATTAACTTAGTTTTAAATATATACAAATTTTGTTTTTTGACTGATGCATTAAAATTGTTATGTCTAGGTGAATTTTTAGATAGGAAGCAGGTGAGGTGACCAGAACTCCAAATTCCATATCATGACATAAATAGAAAAGCACGCTCCCATCTCTACTGAAAATGGTACTTTTGGTGAGGAAAGCATTGCCACTAGATTGTCATTGATAACGAATGTGACAGAGGGCTAAGGAGTAGTCAGCCTGCATTTGGAGAGGTCACATTTTTACAGATCATATTAAGTGAGCTAATGATTTCTGCACTATAAATTTCATTTCCTGATGTGGAATTATTTTTCATAAGTGTTGTTAAAATATTATAAAAAATATAGGAATCATCTACCCCCCCCCCCCGCCATGCACAGAAAGAGAACGCGGCTCGCACCGCACCAGAGTGCTTTCTTCTAGTGAGTCTGATAGCACCCAGGCTCTCTCGGGACTCATCTCTCCTTTAAGAGAAACACACTATTAGAAGCAGATTCTAAGGTGAAAGCTAGACTCTGAGAACCCAAACCCAAACCCAAACCCAAACCTTTCAAGGGGATGCTGGGTGGCGTTTTTCTTTTCTTTTCTTTTCTTTCTTTCTTTCTTTCTTTCTTTCTTTCTTTCTTTTTTTAAAAAAAAATCTTTATTTCCTACTCTAGAAGAGGCCCACGGAGTAGGAAAGAGAGCTACACATTAGTTCTCATGAAAACAGCAAGTAAAACAGACAATATTTCTTCTCTTGGGAAGGTTGTGCACTTGGTAAGCTAGAAACATTTACATCTAGTTCTAGCCATAAATACTCTGGATATAACTCTGGGCACCCAAGGGGTAACAAGCTACTTGAAGAAAATGGAGTACTAATATTCCTGAAAAGACCCAGTAAAGAAGGGGGAAACCAGAAATCAGGTCGTCCGGTTAATACTGCCTGGCTCTGGGTGCTCTCCAGACGGCGGTCTCTTTCCTCCTCGTTCAGCCTTCTTAGCTCCTGGCTGACAAGGGAACTATGTAGTCTTTTAAAGTACAATCTTCCTCTTACTGTTGGTCTTTGCTGTGGCGATCTCTGGGGTCCTGCATGGCACTGTACACTTACTCTCCCATGAAGTGGCCCAACAGATGATCACTCAGTGAAACAATTAAAACAGTAAAGCCAGACACTTATGGAGGTTGAAAGGTTAAGTTGTGCGATGCTAAGAAAGATATATGAGGTCCCAAGACAGGGTCTCCTCCCCTCCTCCCCTCCCCCCCCATTCTTCCTCCCTTTCTTGTCTCCTTTCCTTCCTCCCTTCCAATTTCCTTTCTTGCTTTATCAGCACTTATTTATTGAGTGTGGGACATTCTTTTAGGCACTTCACTGGGAACAGCGTTGTGAGAAAGGTTGACAAGGTTCCTGTCTTCATGAAACTTCTATTCTACCAGGGAAACAGATGATTAAAAACAATGAAAAAATAATTTCAGATAGATGACAGTTCTATTAATTAACCCAAGCAGAGTTAGTAGAGAAAAATGTACAGGAAGGCATAGTGGATAAGAAAGCCCTCTCTAAGAGAGATATCCCACTATGGATGTAAAGGATATAGGACGAACAGCACTAAGACCTGAATAAAGAGGGCTGGACATAGAGTGAGAGCAAATTATAAAGTTTTTCTTGCTTGCTATGCTTGAGGAAGACAAGCCATTCTGGCCAGAGAGGACAGGCTAGGGGAGAGCCTGGTAACACTAGTATAGGGATACTCTTTGTATAGAAATAATTACCTTGTTCTGTATCAAATTGTTCCCACAGAGTCCAGAGAACTCTTGGTTGACAGGCAAAATAAGTATCTTCTCCTCAAAAGCTGAAGAAGTGACCCTGTGACCCTTCTGGAAGCAGCTTATAGTTGTCCTCTCTGCTTCTTCCTCAGATGCCAAGGTTCTTTTTCCTAGAAGCCTTGAGAACCTATTAGAAATGTAGTTAACTAAGCACAGTAAAGGGGGCATTCTCAGAACCTGCTGCCTGATTATGGGTGGATGCTATCGAGATTCTAGTCAACTCACTGATTCTGGCCATTGTGTTGACTCCATGCCCCAGCCCCACTAGGTGGGCTCCTGGATAGCAAACGTGAGTCTCTGCTTAGTTCCTGGATCACCAGATGCTTAAGGCTTAGGGAGGAGTCTGAAAGAGAAGATGCATTTTTTCCTAGAATCTCTGGCTCATTATATGCAGTTCAGTCCTTGGTGAGTTCTGTATCAGTTCCATGGGCAGTAAGATGTACATTTTTCATTGACTTAAGCCAATGGGCACTCCTGGAGCAAAGAAGATACTTAACTCTATTTATAATGAATGACACAGAATTTGGAAATTTTTCCTTAGGAAAACATCTTTGGCAGAAGAGTGAGGTAGAATCAGTGCTTAGGGGATACCAAAAGTGAGCATCAGATCAGGGTTGGACAAAAATACAGCCTGTGAGCTAATGCCTGCCTATGAGCTGTCTTGGGTAGCCCTGGAGCTCAGAATAGATTTACTTCACACTTCTAGTATTAGGACTTGAACCCCACTCTTGTACTTGGTAAGCAAGCATTCTACCACTAAACCATATACTCAGAGTTAAGCTTTACCTTTTAAAATAACCAGGGGAGACAAATCAAAAGAAAAGGAGTGTTTTGTGGGCCCCCCAAATGGATATGAAACCCCAATTTTAACATATGTTACAAAACATATGTTTTCTTGGAGCACTAGCATGCTCAGTTGTCAATATTGTTTGTGGTTGCCTCTGCAGCACAGGGGACAGAACTGAGTGGCTCTGCTAGCCTGGGACAATGCAAAGAGGAAGCAAAGCATAGTACTGTCTAGTCTCTTATAGGAAAAGCTTACCAACCTCAACACTATACCACTTAAATCAGCTTAACAGCTAAGATAGCTGGGAAGCTGTGCCAAGGCCTTGACAGTGGTCACAAAGGGTAGTTCTTCCACCTCTCTCCCTTCCACTGACACAGCTCTGCTCCCCCACCCACTCCCCCCACCTCCTCACCCCACTCCCACCCCAGTGTGTCAGTCTTGTCAGGAATGCTCCTCCCAGGTGGCAGCAAATGGTAACTTACAGTGCTGGGCTCAGCCTGTTCCTACAGTTAGTGAACCCAGAAAGCATGCATTTCCCAGGAGCTTTTTGCAAAGCCCAGAGGAAAATCCTTGGTGCCTGTGCCTTAGATCTATAGCTCACTGATGGAATAAATTACTGTGCCTAAAGAGAGAAGGCTTCTGAAGAGCCAGGTTAGTAACGTTCTTCCCCCAGAATCCTAAGGCCAGAGGACTGACAGCCCCTCCAGTGGGAAGCAGGGAATTCCCAAAAGGAGGATGCCAGAATGCATCAGTTATTTCTATAAAACTCAGCTGTACATTTTAAGAAGCTTATCTCTTATTTTAATAGATATTCAACTAATCATTGGCTGTATTTCAATAGATTTACTTGTACTGTGCTCATTTGTTTTATTTTTAAGCTCATATTGAATATATTTTAAAATGGCAAACAGCAAACACAATGTCTTAAAAATGAGATGGGTATCCCATGGTGATTTGCTACATGCATACATTACAGAGTGCTAGTGCCCTTCTTTCTAGAAGCTTTTACAGTTCAGGAATGCACAGTGATCATATATGGAGAGATCTTTCACTCAAAACTTGCCCTAAACTTTGGAGAATTGTTTAGGTTCTATTCTGTAATAAGTTGTTGGCATTGCAAAACAGATTCCACACACCCCCCCTTTCCCCAAAGCCAATTCAAGAGAATCTATGTCTGCTTATCCAGTTGAAGCATGAAACAAAAGGGGAATGTTTTTACAGCAAACAGATTTTCTGAGAACAGTTGCTTAGGCAATTTTTGGAGCAATGGGATTTAGATGTGGTGGAAAACATGTAAAGCCCAAATACCTGATGAGACTTGTCAACACTTTGAATTCTACATCTGTTGTTGATCACACTGTGGGACTTGTTAATATGTTTATGATCATGTTGCCACAATGGAAAACACCAAGTTAAATTGTCATGTCTAGTCAGGTAGGGCACCAGGTCCTTCATGTATATTTGATGACAAACAATTTCACTAAAACATGGCTGGGTTATTTCATTAATGTAACTCATAGAAAGCCTTGTGTTTGGTTTGGTATTCTTGATGCCCGAGGCATAAGCAAGTAGAAGAATTCAAGACGCTTAAGCCAGGAAACGGGAATAGTAATTAGCTCCCCCATTAGCAAAGCATCAGTGTTGTGTGAAGTGCTGGTTGGATTTTCAGGGTTGTCATCTCTCATTTGATTAGTGAGTGAACAGAAAATCCCATGTCTGGATGAAATGTGCTAGAGTTCAGGTACTTGCTAAACACCTTTGGTTGTTACAATTGAGAAAATACTGAGCGCTTGTACCAGCAAGTTACAGTTCCATATGAACAGAATCCTTTCAAAATGATAAATAGGGTTTTCCCTTAATCTCTGCTACCTCTGTCTTCTCCTCACCCTTCATGCCTATGAGTGACTCGTGAGATATCTTCATGCTAGTCCCACTTAAGAAGAGTCATGTATTGATAAAATCATGAAATAAGAACCACTTGGTGTTGTCAAAGGAAATTTGAGTCACTCAGCTTGTACCACAGAGGAACGCATGCGATTATATTCCCATAGACCTCAGCCTTTTTGACCTGGCCTCTGTGTACTGAAGTGCCCAGAATAATGGTTGACACAACAGCATCATGTATGTACGTACATACATGAAACGGTCTCTCCAGATACACATTCCCTCCCGTGTTGTTGTGGTTTTATCCATATGTAATGCTCACACCAAAAGCCATCATCCGTAAGGGTGAGAACTTACTAGGAAGCACTGAACAGTACATATGCCTACTATGGATTGAATATTTTGAAGGAAAACTATGACCGTTTATCATATCTAAAATCATGTACCCGTGGGAAACAGAACACACCAGTATGTGGTGGTGTTCTTGTTTCTTTGTAATCACAGGTTATTTTCTATGGATTGAAAACTATTAATGTTCCAGTCAAGATAGAGGAATATCAACATGGCACCATAGTTTACCTTCACTCAAACATTTAATAGAAAGTGAAGAACAAGATAAAGAAACAAAACCAGGAGATATGGAGTCTTAAGGGAAAACAAATCAGCTGTTAATTTGGAAATGGTTGTTAAGACCCGACGGTTAGAAGATTAAAGGGTGAATGCCTCTCAGAACAATAACTGCCCTGTGAATATCCTGATAAATACCCGTATTTAGGGACCCTGACTTTCAGGCCAAAAAATAGGAAACTTTGTCAATGGGCAAAACCAAAGGAACTGCCACCCACAGAGCATTTTAGGTGGCAGACAAAAAAGGTTTTTTAAAAAAACCTGGATAGACTTTTATAGCTATATATGGCACAGTAGACCTATTTCATGTAGGATGACAAAGAAATGTTAATTTCTTGAGTGTGGATTCACAGAAACTCCTGGGCAGGGCTCCGGTTTCCTCATATTTTAAACCTGACGTCTACAACAATGGTCCACACATAGTATGTGTAAGGAAGACTGCCTTGTGCAAATAAGGAGATTAGAAGCTTCATCTCCTACTGCCCAGCTTTGATGCTGTCAGAACGAGACGACAGAAAGGAGCCTGCAGTGGCTGACCATTGGTGGCAAATCATTACGTTCATAGTCTTTGTCCGGTGGTCCTCCTGTTCGTTATCCTTTCTCTCTCTTGCTCTTCTGCATCCTTTTTTCTTCAGAGTGGGAAGCCCTGCTTCAGGAGAGCATCTTTCCCCTCAGCATGAACACAGTCTTCATGTAGTATGATCTGTACTTGAGTGATAACCATTCCTCTCTTAGTTTATGCAGTGTCTGTCAACTGGAGAACATTGTTCTGGCTTCAGGATTTCCACATTCTCTGTAAACAGGAAAAAAAAAATGTTCTCCTTTGTGGCAAGAACTTGAAAAAAGAATTATTCCCAAATAGCTCTCATTAAGACAACAAAATCAGCTTATGTCCCCAGAGTTTCTCGAGGCACCATCTTGAGGCAGTCCCATCTGTCTTTGACTGTCGGTCTAACAGTAAAGTAATATTTTAAGTTGGTACATAGCAACAAGCTAATTTAGCAGACATGTGAAGATGATATGTTTTTATAAAAGTTTGCCTGTCAAAATTGATGGAGTTTGACTAAGAAAAAAAATGATAAAAGAAGACATAACTGTTCAAACGAATGTTTGCCTTTATAATTAATATCTGTGATGGTAAGGGGAAAAGCTGTCGTCAACGGATGATTTCAGATGGAGAGCGTGCTTCCCAATGCCTGCTCCTGGGAAACGCCCAGCACTTAAATTTATTGCCAGTGAAATAACAAGACGAGGCTCACTTGAGCTCCTGGTACTATGCTGGGCCCAAAGAATAATGTTTTGAACTTCCCCTCTTCTTCTGACCTCTTCTCATAAAGCATAAGAGTTACTAAGCACCAAGAAGCTCCCACTGTGATTTTTCAAGCTAACTGAGCATTCAATGTAAACAAACCGTGCAACTCTCTGCCTGTCGGTGGGTCAAATCGCACCAGAGCTTTCAGTATTGGCTAATGTTTGAGCGTAGTTATTTTCTGTCCTCAGAGTTATCTGAGTGAGTGCTATAAATTTAAGATTGCAAAGATTTCACAACAGTCACTGTCAGCAAAGCAAAATGAGCTGAAAAGCAGAGAATGTATCGGTATAATTACTACTAGTTTAATTTTTTTCTTTGGAGACAGGCTCTCCTGTAGCCCAGGCTAGCCTTGAACTTGCTATGTGGTTGAGGATGACTTTGAATGTAGAAACCTCCTGTCTCTACTCTCAGTCATGTGCCACCATGTCCAATTTAAGTGGTGCTTGGTGTCAAGCTCACCTCTTTTGGGTGCCAGGCAATCATTCTACTGAGCTAAAGCCCCAGCCCCTATCTTAGATTTTTGAGACAGTATCTCACTTTTCATTCCAGGTAGGCCTTGGATTCTCAATCCCATTGCTCCAGCCTCCAGAGTGCTGGAACTGTAGGTATATACCACTCTACCTGGCCAAGACTTATCATTTAAACTATATATAATTTCACAGCTGGATTTAAGATAGAATGTTCATTTCTTCAACTTGCAAATAATAAACTGTCACATTGCTCACGTCTAAAAGATGTAAAAAAAGCCAAATAACATAACAATATGTAAAAATATGTGTTAAGTACCACAAAAATACCAGCCATTGTTATGAACTTTACACTAGTCAGAGTTCTTTGGAGACACAGAACCATCACTAGGTAAATGTGTGTCCGTGTGTGTGCCCTGGTTACAGTTTATGCCATATGCCATTTATCTATTATATATATTAAATCTAGGAAGAGAAGGACTTTTCTTTACAAAAATAAATAAATTTATTTAAAACAAGAAGAAAGAAGCTCTTACTCCTTGGCTGTGGCCTCATGGCCTGTGAGCCACCAAATGCCCCAGAAGAGGCTCTTCATGCTGCACTGTCTTTCCTAAGACCACAGAAACTCACAGGAAAGCCCTCTGTTCCAGCCCTCTGACCACACCGCTCTCTGTTTTTCCTTAACCTGCTCTGTCTCCAATGCTTAGCACGGAACCCACCATACAGTCAGGACGGAGCGAGTGTGAAGGCTGGCTCCTCTGTTCAGCACAGAGTCTGGGAGCATAGCCTCCCTCACAAGCACCAGGTCCTAGCTATAAACTGCAATATAAAGGTCTGTCTGGGCATCCAACTTAACAAACGAATTTCAAGATAACCACTGCAATGACTATTACAGCAAAGTCAGGCGCAGAGACACACACCTGTAATGCCAAGACTCAAGAAGACAAGGCCAGAAGAAAGTTATGTGTAAAATATCTTGCTGTTTCAGCACTAATAACATTTTTGTTTCCATATAAAAAAATAAAGGGGGGAGGGAGTGAATCCATTCCAGACCAGCGGGACCATAGTAAAAACAAGAATAGCACTATTTCCAGCCTTTTGGCAAAAAACAAAACAAAACAAAACAAAAACCAATGCAAGACATAAAAACACTGATTTTAAACAGTATGCGTTTTATGAAAATCCTATCTTGTTTCTAGTCAATGGAAAGGGGGGAGGAGTGCTTGACTGAACATGATCTGATGTGAAGCTTTGGCAGTCGGATCATCCAGAATGCCCTTTGCTCAGTCCTGCAGAGCATGTCCCTAAGCCAGTCATCATCGTCTTTACAGATGTCAGTCTCACATGTCCATTGTCAGAAGATTTCATCAGCACCCACTCCTAGCCAACATTATAATCTAGAGTTTGTGGGGGTATTTTTAAGCCCTCAGAATGGGCTTGTCTTTCACCCAAGTCACATACTCAGCATAAAATCTGAAAGAAATGTGCTTGCTTAAAGATTATGTAACGGTGGAAGTCATAGATCAGGTCTTTGGAGGAAGAGAGCTTTGGAATGGAAGGTAAGGGATTAGATTATCATCCAACTTATCATAGGATGCCTTGGACCACGAATGAGCTAGCTTCCAAATCGCTGTGACCTATGCAAGCCCCAACTGGTCCTTTTTATAGGCGTGGTATCTAGTAAAGCCTATGGAGGCCCTGTTGCAGTAGACCCTGGTGATGGCCAGCCAGGCAGGCAGTTCCAGCACATTCTGCAGAACTGGTAGAGAATGGTTTTTAAGGCCTTGGTCCACATGACGATAGGGACTGAGAGGTGCTCAGTCTGGTGGGATAGGAAAACCATCGGTGTAGTCTGAAGGCAGGCAAGCAGAGGGCTCCTGCTTTTGTGTTGGTTTTCATTTTGATTTGCTTTCAGTTTGGAGCCTGTGAATTTATCAGCTTTTGTACTGTACTTGGGTCCTCGGGCTGGTGTAACTCTATGGCCATGAGTGCCCTCTACTTTAGTCAGTTCACCAACTCAAATGTCTATGAGATGGCTCAGCAGGTAAAGGCTCTTGTCACACATGCCCGGAAACATGCCCTAAGTGTCTGGAATCCATGTAGAGGTAGAAGAGCACTGACTTCACAGAGCTGTCCTTTAACCTTTATCCATGCACCCTGGCACATGTGTCCACACTCGAAGCAGGCACAGATAGACATGCAAATGCTGCTGCTGCTGCTGCTGCTGATAATGCTAAAAATATCAGATATCCTCATAGATATACTTGCAATAGTGTGTCTGTGTCATGGATGTAGAGGTATGGGTTGTCCTTCAATGTAGTTCATACTGGCCTCAAACCTACCATGGAGTTCAAGCTTCCCTCAGACTTGCTTTGTAACTCACACTGTTACTCAAATCATCTTGCTTAACTTCCACAGCGTGCCAGCAGCCCACAGAGCCGTGTCCAGTTCAAAGACACAATCTTTGTTTTTTTTCCCATTTATTTATTTATTCACTTTAATCCAGATCAAAGCCCCTCCTCCTCCCACTCCCCACCTCAAATAACCCCTCCCTCCATCCACACCCCCTTCTCCTCTGAGAAGGGGGAGGCTCTCCTGAATACCAGCCCACCTTGGTACATTGAGTCACTGCAGAACTAGGCACCTCCTCTCCCACTGTCAAGACCACCCAGGCTCATTTATATTGTGCTTCAATTCTCTCTCTCTCTCTCTCTCTCTCTCTCTCTC
>JADRCH010000079.1:6044492-6056223 GCA_019843965.1 Rhynchomys soricoides | reverse complement strand
CGCTGCTTATGAGCAGACAAGTTAGCTTGCTGTTTGCATGGATGCTGGTGAAGACATTTGACTTCTAGTCAGGGATAAAAGCCTTTGCTAATCACAGCAAGAGTAGCAGACAAGAGTACGAGCATCGGTCATTCTCCACCTCTGAGCCTCAATACCTCAGGGTGGCATGAAGCATGTGTAGGAGGGACCCAAAGCTATGGAACCTGAACATCTTACTTTGGACCTTCTGTGCCTGTCCTCTGCTCTAGAGAGAAGAAACAGCCTTCCAATGACGACCTGAAACAAAGGAGCTAAGAGTCTCTGCTTGAAAAAAAACAAAAAACAAAAAAAACAAAACACTGCAGAAACTTGAGGGAACGAAGGAGAACTTTTATCAGTGAGTGAGTCCCTCCTCAGCATCATGTATTTATTCCACTTTACTAGATACCACGCCTATAAAAAGGACCAGTTGGGGCTTGCATAGGGCACAATGATTTGGAAGCTAGCTCATTCTTGGTGCAAGGCATCTTATGATAAATTGGATGATAATCTAATCCCCTATCTTCCATTCCAAAGCTCTCTTCCTCCAAAGACCTGACCTATGACTTCCACCGTTACATAATCTTTAAGCAAGCACATTTCTTTCAGATTTTATGCTGAGTATATGACTTGGGTGAAAGACAAGCCCATTCTGAGGGCTTAAAAATACCCCCACAAACTCTAGATTATATTGTTGGCTAGGAGTGGGTGCTGATGAAATCTTCTGACAATGGACATGTGAGACTGACATCTGTAAAGACGATGATGACTGGCTTAGGGACATGCTCTGCAGGACTGAGCAAAGGGCATTCTGGATGATCCGACTGCCAAAGCTTCACATCAGATCATGTTCAGTCAAGCACTCCTCCCCCCCTTCCATTGACTAGAAACAAGATTGGATTTTCATAAAACGCATACTGTTTAAAATCAGTATTTTTATGTCTTGCTTTGGTTTTTGTTTTGTTTTGCTTTGTTTTTTTGCCAAAAGGCTGGAAATAGTGCTATTCTTGTTTTTCTAAACTTGCCCCATTTTCCTTCAGGTACAGGGCAAATTCTGTGTTAGTGATAACACCACTGAACAAAGAAAACTGAGTACCCTTAGAGTGCACAGGAAATGATATAGACCATACTGAAGAGCATCTAACATTTTATTGTGCACATATGAAGAAGCTGGCTGAAAAGAACTCGTGGAAAGATCTTCCATTAGAGATTTCAGTGGTGGGCAGAGGGAATAGAAAAGACGGTAAAGTGCCTGCCATGCACTTGAGACCAGTACTCAGAATTGACATTTAAAAAGTGCCAGACGTGATGGTGTATACTCATGATCCTGGTGCTCGGGAGGTAGATATGTAGATCCCTGGGGCTCACTGGCCAACCAGCATAGCCTACTTTGTGATTTCCAGGCCAATGAGAGACTCTATGAAAATGACAACAGCAAACAAGGTAACAAACACCTGAGGGATAACAGTAGAGTTTGACATCTGGCCCACACATAGGCCCACACCGTGTACTCTGAGGGACACCTCTCATACAAAATAGACTACAGAATTTCAATAGTTGACAGTATTAACAGGCTCAGAAAAATCACTTACAATTAGATTGGAATGTCCTGTGTAATGTTGTCTAGGAGTGATCACACAGCAGAGAATCATGATCCAGGGCTAAGAACGGGGCCTTTGAAAAACTGGTTCCTTGTCTGCTTCCGTTGGATTATCAAGAATTATAAGAATCATACCAGAGAGGAAAATTGATTTGGAAATAAGTAGCCCTTTATAATACATTGTTCTTTCTTTCCTTCTTTCTCTCTTTCCATCTTTTCTTCCTCCTATTTTTCTTTCCTTCCTTCCATTTTCCCTCCTTCCTTCCTTCCTTTACTTATGACAGGGTCTTATCATGTACTGTAGGCTGACCTTGAACTTCTAGCTGTCTCTGTCTCCTTCTCCCAAGTCCTGAGATTATAAACGTGCAATGCCTACCTTATTAGAACACTGCACCTTAATTTATCTTCCTTCTTGCCTTCCTTTCATCCCTCCTTCTCTTCTTTCATTCTTTTTTTCCCTAAGCATCTCACTATGTAGCTCTGGGTCTCCTGGAATTCACTATATAGATCCAGATGGCCTTGAATGCACAGAGACCCACTAGCATCTGCCTTACACTGTGGTATCCATTGGTAGAAAACTAACCGGTTTTCACCAATTTAAATATTGCCTTCCTCCTGCAAGGTTTTCTCTGTGTTTGCGTTCCTCAGCATCATGCTTGCCATATAGGCATTGCCAGCTCACATTCTGTCCCTGCTGCCATTGTGTCTGTGCATCTTCTTTGTTACCCGACAGCAGAGTCAGAACGGATGTTAGAAGGACATGGGATTAACGTTGAAATATCTACGGTTTTTGCATCATCAGCTCCTTAATGTCCAACAGAAACCACTCTGACATCAACAGAACATCGGCAGAGGCAGAGATCGTCACTTTGGTGGGAGTCACGCTCCTGCAAACCTACTGGCAGGAGAGAACTTGAGGCCAGGTAAAATGGTAAAGGCTTCAGAGCAGTTTCTTTTACATGTTCTTAACAAGCATGGACAAAATTATTTTACCTCATTTGTGGGGTGTGTGTGTGTGTGTGTGTGTGTGTGTGTGTGTAGCATGTCTATGTATAGGTGTATGTGTCAATGTGTGAACTCCAGGGAGATAACCTTTCCTAGATGCTGAGGTTTGAAAACTAGGGCATGAAGACCAGCCAGGAAGCTCCTGGGATCCCCCTGTGTCTGGTTTCCGGAGCTGAGGGGTTGTTATCAGCATGCCAGGCCCTCATGCTAGCTCAGCAAACACTTTACTAACTGGGTTCTTTCCCATGCCCCTCTAAGAATCTAATTGCAGTGCTAGTGTTCTATCGATGCCACATGAATTAGGACAGCAGCCGTCAGTTGCTTGCTTTTTCATGGGAAGCTGGGGCTCATTCACAACTGTTAAATAAAGGAATATCCAACTTTCACTGCCTGTTTGGCAAAAGAGAGATGAGGTTATGTGTATACAAGAGGGGCAGGCAGGGAGAAAAGGCCAAAATGCACTAGTCTAAGAAGCTAAGAGGTCACCCAAGAAAATGTAGTAGGAAGCTGTGAACCTCTGACCTACACAGTTAAAAGAATCATTTCTGAAGCCTAAGAAACAGGAGATGTCTGGATCTCTCTCTCTCTCTCTCTCTCTCTCTCTCTCTCTCTCTCACTCTCTCTCTCTTAAATTTACTTTACATCTCGCTCATTGCCCCTCCTCCCAGTCACACCCTCCCACAATCCTTACCCCCTCCCCCCCCCTTTCTCCTCTGAGGGGGTGGAGCCCCCCCCCCCCCCCCCGTATTCCCCCACCCTGGCATATCAAGTCTTAGCCCGGGTTTCCTGGATGTGAATCTCTGTTACAGGGCAAAGAGAGAAGGTTCTCCTTTGTTGAAAAAAATATCAATCATGATGTTCTTATCCAGAGAACACAAAAGAGTGAATTTTTTTAAATTCTCCCGACTTTTGGAGACAGTAAAATTCGGGTCGCCACTTTCCAGTAGTGCCGACCTAATCACTTTGAGGCTCCATTTTCTGTCAAAGGGAAGTAACATCAACTTATCTCATGGGGATGCTGAGAAATTTAAAATAATGAAACCTGCGTGGTGCCTGGCACAGAGCATATTTGGAAATATTTACAGTTTTGACATTTTAGGGAAGCTAATAGCTGTGTCTTCCTGCAGTCACCCCCCCTCCCCCATTTGAAGCAATGTGGATTGTGAGACTCTTAGGTGGGTCTGAGGGGGGAAAAGCAGTGCTTTCATTTGGGCACCCGTGAGGATGATACATTGTTAGCTGTAAAATTAACAGGGGGAAGATAATCTGCTTATTGTGGGCATCTTTGTCTGCACTCTTTAATGCCTGTTTTTCTTGGAAATAATAGAGCTGAGAATTAGCTTCAAAAATAGACAGTAAAAATCTGAAATACCACAGTGGTTCAGCCAGCAGCTTCCTTAATAATGCAGAGCCAAGGGGATGTCCTGATAGAACACAACAGCCCTCCAAGAGAGCCAAATCCACAGTTCAAAAGAAAACTCCTAAACCACTCTTCTTTATAACATCATGAGCCAGTTTCTACATGACTTTATACATGCATGTAAACCGGTAAAAATCCTTCATTATGATACAGTGATATACAAAACCTCACACTTGGAAAACTGATAACTTTGAAAATGATAGAATTTTGGGGGGAAAATAGCCTCCCTCTTGACTTTTAATAGTCCCAAGTTGCACTGATAAAATTTCCATGTACAGTGATTTTTTTTTTAAAGGCATGACCTAACTGTGTTTAAATTCTTAAAATATATAAACGTTTGAATAACAAACTGAAATTTTAATTCTTGCCAGCTAAAGTAATATTTTCTTTTACATCTTTTGCTATATTCAATTTTTTCCAAATAGTCGATATTGTCTTTTCATTCACTGTGTTCAGCATGAATTATCTAGGGCTGAGAAACTATAATTTTAAGCTTGTATCTCTGTGAGAAGCCGCTGGGTCCTTCAGTCATTTCACTTTTTCCCCTAGACTATATTCATGTCTTTTTTCTTTTTATTAAGTGAAATAATAAAGGTGGGGTTCCTTTATATTTCCCTTTAGTGAATTTTGGCATACCCTTTACCAGGTAAATCTTTTTAAAAATACATTTTAGAAAATGGATTATAGCTATAAATAACCAAAATAAATAATGAGATTCAGTCACACATGTCCAGAACTTGTTCTTAATGCAAGGATATTCAGCCTGCAAAATACATGTATGAATGCAAGGGAATTCACAGACTCTGAATGTTGGAGTTAAAATCATGAATAGTGGTTGTGTGAGTCACTTTTATGAGAAAAAACCAATTTTAGGATTCTAGCACATCACTTTTTCCATTTATTCTTAAGTCTCATTGTTTACAATTATCTTAGCCAGCCTCACTATTTATAGTAAGCTGCTGTCAGGATGGCTGTGACAGATTTCAGATGGCCTTTCATTGTCATTGTCTTCCTATGATTTCATACTGTTAATTTTCAGAAATGCATTTTCTCTGTTTAGTAAGTATGTCTGATATTTAAATATTCTGACAGCATATGTCATTCACCTTCATTAGCATTTACAGTTATTAAAGTAAATAAAATATAATAAATATCAATACAGCTTAGAGTTAACAAATGAAACATTGTCTGAGAACCTTGTGGAAATAACCTTTTTATTATAAAAGTAACATTTGTTTATTTTAGGAAATTAATATAATTCACAGAAACACAAAGAAGAAAATATATTCTCAAGTCTGCTACTCTCTGAAAATGAATCTTTAGTAGCATAATGTGTATGTATGTATCCAGGTAGACCGAGATGGGTTCTAGACATAGAGGGACATATCTGTTCAGTATTTTTGTGTACTTAGGCCACATTAAAATACGTTTAGCTTTTAATAGTTGATACATAAGCATCTTTAATTATCAATAGGCATTTGTGGGGATTGAAGCAGGCTTTTGTTTTAAGGTAGATGCTAATCTAAATCTAAAGAATGAAACTCAGATTGAATTTTCCCTATCATAATTAGAAGTTAAATTCTCAACTAAAGGAGAAATTTCCATTTTGTTATAGAAATGATTAAGGCACCATATCAAAAACAACTAGAAAAATATCCATCCATATGTTGGTTATTATTAATATTATAATGCCTATATGTTCAAAGCAAGGTTAGATAAAGGTGTATGTTGTTTTGTTTGTGTTTTTAAAGCAGGGGATGGCTATGTAGTCCAAGGTGGCCTTGAACTCATAACCCTCCATTCCTTAGCTGCTGAGAGCTGTGACTACAGGAGTGCACTATCATGCCCAGCCTACATAAAAGTTTTATTCACAAAATTTTTATAGCCAGAAATGAACAATTAAATGCAAACAAATGTAACTCTGGGAAGTAGGTTCTCTAGAGAACATAAGAACAAAGTCCGATTTTAATTTTTTGCATAAGAGGAATTTTGTCTTGTCTTCTTGTTAAGGGAACACTATCATCATGTTAAATATAAGCTTATGTTGAAGCTTCACCCCTCATACCGAAGAGGTGTTCAGTACCTGTGAAAACTAAGGACATTTTCCTAACTTGTTTACATGGTAACTTCGTACGTTACGTTGGGATTAAGACCTGTGTCTCCTGTCTACCTTCCTCAACATGTTTATACTTCACCTTTGAGTTCTGTTCCCCAAAACTCAAAGGTCTAACCCAGTATTAAGCTTGCCTTGTTCAAATCTATTTAATATATCATCAAATCAACTAAAAGCAATGACTTTCAAATAAGACAGACCTACATTTTAATTCTTTGTATACTACCCGTGGGTATGTGACCATGCAAGTTAACCTCACTTCTCTGTGGTCCTTTTGTCCACCTGTGTAATGCACCTAGTGAGAGCAATTCCGGATAGCAGTGGATCTCAACTTTCTTAGTGCTGTGACCCTTTAATACAGTTCCACATATAGTGGTAACTCCCAACTTCAAAAGTATTTTCATTGCTACCTCATAATTGTAATTTTGCAGCAGTTGTAAAATGTAATGTAAATATCTGTGTTTTCCAACGGTCTTAGGCAACTCATGTGAAAAGGGATCATGGTTGCAACTCACATGTTGCCTCAACCTTTCACTGTCCCACAAAGGGGTTGTAATCCACAGGTTGTCTGAAACTCCCACTGCCCTATTTTGATAGCGCAGAACTCAGGTGCTTTCTGCCCCTAAATCTTGTGTTCCTGTATCTTACTTTGAAGTTTGTTTCACCAAACATTGTAACATGAAAACTTTTCCTAAGTAGAAACTGAAACAAAGTATTTTTAAGGTTTGATCAAGGTTAAAAGGTCAGATATAGCACCTCTGATTGTTAATGGGAATGAGTACAAATGCCAGCGTGTGAGCATTGGGGAAGCTTCTGGTCAAGAGGCAGCAGAGACTAAGAACCTTATGAAGAGCCCGAGCCCATGAGGTTCCCTAAGAGGTCCGCACTCCTGTGGGTATCCCTGAGAGCCAGACACACCAGTAACCATCCCCGTGTAACTGTGAATAGGCTTATACTTGGGCGCTCCGTGCCCAGGGTAGAGAATATGATGTAAGGAACCATCAAGTGTGACAAGATCCCTCCCCTACAGCAAATAAATAAAGTGAGATGGAAACCAAAACAGAGAGCCTGCTTGATAATCCTCAGCAGTGCACTGCTCCATGAAAGGTAGTTTAGCCCAAATGGGGAAAGCTCTGCCAAAAAAGCTGAAGGCAGGCAGGCAGAGTCAAATTAGAACAGAGTCAAAATTGTCATACCTTTGTAATTCTCACAGCAGCCTTCTCAGCTCAACCACAAGCTTGTCTAGATGTTAGTCACTTTATAACAGCGATCTGTTTTTTCTTTTCTTTTCTTTTCTTTTCTTTCTTTCTTCCTTCCTTCCTTCCTTTCACATATGTGGGTATACTGTCGCTCTCTTCAGACACACCAGAAAAGGGCATCGGATGCCCATTACAGATGATTGTGGGCCACCATGTGGTTGCTGGGAATTGAACTCAGGACCTCTGGAAGAGCAGTCAGTGCTCTTAACCACTGAGCCATCTCTCCAGCCCCTGTTTTTTCTTTAAAGTCCCCTTTCCTCCTCAGAGGTTCCCAGACCTGCAGTGTTTCTCTAGACTTGAAACCCAAGATGAGTAAAGAAGAATGGATCTTCTTTTTCTCAATTTACAGGGTAGTTTCTCCCTATCAGGAGAAACATTTTGAGACCTCAGATTCTTTGATTCAATTTACACTGTAGCAAAGAAATTTAGCAAACAACTGGCTAAATAATAAACTGGGCATCAGACAGGTTTAGAGTGGAATCTTTGATCAAATGCTTAGGGGTGGCTTGAAGAAGCCAAGTGACTTAACTGCTCTGTACCAAGTTAATTGACAATTCCTCAGTTTTTCCCACGGCACAATGCAGATGATAATACTGATGTCACCAGTTCTAAATGATATCATGTCCGTCAAACATTGACCACAGTTCCCAGTACATACAATCTGCAGTGGTTGCTTTGTTTAAAATTTACTTTATTGCCTTTATTCTCTTCTTTGAGTTCCACAGACAAAAGCTCCCAAGATGATGATAGGTAACAGAAAAGTCTTTTTGTATCAATTTGTTGATGACCCTGTCATTTATTCAGTATCGGCTTCAAAACAGAATGCAGTTGCACTTTAGATGTAAAGATGCGGGAACTGGTCCTCAGCGAGATCAACATGGTCAAAGGACAAGGTGATCCTCTTCTCAAGTCAGAAGTCAGTTTCTCAGATCAATCCATGGTGAGGCTAACCTATTTTCCTCCAAGAAAATGGTTTTCAAAAACAGAGGAAAGATATGTAGTACACAGACTTCCACCTGAGGGTGCCGGGATGTCTCAGTGGTCCCTTGCAGAGAACCTGAATTCAGTTACTAGCACCCAGGATGGGTGGTTCCCAGCTACCTATAGTCCTAGCTTCAGTGGGATCCAATGCCTGTGCTCTCAACAGGCACCCACATTCACATGCTCAAAAACACACACACACAGGTCAAGCAAGCAAACCACCCGAACACTTCCAAACCATCCCTGTAAATAAAGGGCGGGGTTCAAGCAGAAAGTATGCCAACAGTGTCACAGATCACAGTTCAAGTAAAACGAATCACTATATAATTTCCAGTTTGCTTTCATTAAAATATAAAAATAAAAGTAAACCACAAACTCAACTACTGCTTTTTTTCTTTTTAAAATCAAAACAGAATCAAACAGAACAAACAAGCAAAAAGTAGCGCTTATTCTCGATGATGATTTAGAGGGACATGAAGAGGTCCCCTCTGCCAGTCAGTAAGCTCACGGCCTTTGCTAACGTTGGATGTCAACACATTTGATGGACAGCATAAAACCTGACAGCTTCCAAGACGATCCTATCCAGTGACATGTGTGGCTTACAGCAGCTGGGACTGTTTTAGGTAATGGAAAAGCAGTTAGTGTATGACACACAATGTGGAAACACGTTTCTGTTTGATCACAAAAATATAACAAAATAGAATAACCTTCTTTCTCAAGTTTTTTACTATATGGGTAAAAAATAGTCTGAGGCAGCTTTTAAATCCAGCTATTTAGGTTTTTTATTTTTTCTAAAATAATCCTGACACCTGTGCGCTGCCCCAAAGATATTACTTGTGAAGAAGCCCAGAATATTTCTTATACAACTCCTAAGGGGATTGCTCCCTGGACTTTGTGCTATTATATGGTACTGTTGGCTTTTAGACCTTGTATCTTTATTTGACCTTAAAAACGATTACTTATTTTCAGTGTGCACACACACACAAGAATACAGGTGCTTGGGGTGGGTGTTGGATCATCTGGACCTGGAGTTACAGATAATTGTGAGTCACCTGATGTGGGTTCTGGGAACTGAACTTGGATTCTCTGCAAGAGCAGCTTGTGCTTTTAGCCTCTGAACTACCTGGTCAGCCCCAGTCCTGACCTTCTTTTTGCAATATTAGACCAAGATATTTGTGACTGAACATTTGTATGCATTATTAAAATATATGACAAATGGGGTTTCAAAGCCAAACCACAATTACTGCCACTGTGGCATTGCTGTAAATAGCCCAAGTTAATCAGATTTTTCAACAAGCAGTTATCAGACTTTTGCCCTGTAAGAGATACTGTTTTCTATGTCTGTAATAGAGAGTAACTACAATAGGAAAACATATCTGTTCTCCTGAAGGTGTCATTTCAGGAGTAGCAAGCTATAAAAATACATTGAATGTTAGAAAATAGTGATGGTATGACAGTCAATGGAGATAGCTATTGTAGGAATGTGTGCACATAGTGATGGTATGACAGTCAATGGAGATAGCTATTGTAGGAATGTGTGCACATATGTGTGCGGGTTTTTGCACAGAGTCGTAAGGGGATGCCTCTCTGAGTCTATATTTGATCAAAGACTCGAAAGAGGTACAGGAGCCAGCTTTACTGCTGAATAGTATAGGAAAATCCTTGGAAGAAGAAATGACGAGATATTTACGTGAGTTTCCTACGGCTGCTGTCAAATGACAATAAGCTTGGTGAAACCAGAATGGGTGGCTTAGTGGCAGAGCATTTTTATAACACAATGGGTTCTACCAAGAGCAGTGTCTCTGAAAGCAGTGTGCTGGCTGAACCAGGTTGAGTGTCAAGGATTCCAGCTTCTGTCAGTTCCTGGAAGTCTCAGTATCCCTTGGCTTATGGCCATAGCAGCCCAATCTACTCTAGCATCTTCAAGTACACTTCTACTCTATCTTTTCATTACCTTTCCCCTGTTTGTATTGCATGGCCTCCTGCCTCTCTGCTATTGTGCCTGTGTAATCATAGCCAAGGGCCATCCAGGGCATCCCAGATAACCTCTTCACATCTATATTCTTAACTTAACCATATGATGGCTTTCCTAGAAAAGGTCACATTGCCAGGGCTGCAGCTGTAGCTCAAAGGTGGGTCATTTGCATAGATAGCATGGGCAAGCTCTGGGTCCAAGGAAAAACAAGAACAAAGCAGGATCACACAAATAGATTCCACCGATTTCAGCTGCTATGTGTTTGGCCAGTTTGTAGTGTACCACAATGAGTATGTACTTGATATATTAGAGGAACATTAGAAAGCCCAATATGGACAGAGAACAGCAAGCAAGAAGGAGATACCATGAGATAAGATCAAAAGCCAACAGTGGTGAGACACTGTGAGGTTGTGTAGACTGCAATAAGAACCTAACCCCTTTCCAAAATTGAAACAAGGACATATGGGATAGTTTGAACAGAGAAGATACATGAAACAGGGCTTGTGCTTTAGCAGAAGCTACCATAGTTTGAGAGTGAGGTTGATGAAAGAGGTTGGATTCTAGATAGACTTGGAAAATAGAAATGATAGGATTTGTTGATGGGTCATAGACGGGGTATGAGTGATAAATGCCTATCAGTGGGTGAACAGATAACACAACAGCATACGTGGCTCTAGAAGACTAGATAAGTGAAAAAGCAAGCACAGAAAGACAGATGTCACAATTTCTTTTTGTGGTTGGAGCTTTAACGAGATGATTTCTTAGCAGAAGAGAAGACTAGGCACTGGTGACCGGAAAGAGTATGGGAGGTGGAAGGTCGTCCTATTGTGGGCAGTAGAACACAGGTGAAAGGAATAATCCCAGTGTTCTACACAACAGGAGGGCAACCCTAACTCACAACAATTTGCTGTGATTTATGATTATTATATCATATGCAAAGATATGCATGTTATTATTTTTAATTTAATTTTTTTGAGGATTTCTTACCGAGTAATATATTTATATAAAGTGCCTTTCTTTCTCCTCTAACTCTGTGTCCCCATTCTCAAATTAATGATACATTATTCTTTAATTATTATTATGAAATGTATATAGATTTATAACCTGCCAAGTCTCTTTAGGCAACTTGTGTGTATGTGTTTATGTCTGACTATTTGAGATTGGATAATCTATTGGGGGGGGTATCCCTGGAAAAGACAAGTTCTCCGTGTTCTAGCAGCTGTTAATTCTCTGTAGTTTTTGATCTAGAAATGGGGCCTTGTAAGATTTCTGCCCTCCAAGTTGGCATCTTTCACCTTTTACTAAATATTTCTTTATTATTATTATTATTATTATTATTATTATTATTATTATTATTATT